>JANHGB010072265.1:0-13806 GCA_026283785.1 Coracopsis vasa
AACCCATGGGAGTTACATTCTTTGAATTTTCCTCCCTATCCCTCCAGAAGTGGGGGAAGAAAGAGGGGGGGGAATGAGAGAGCAAGCTGCGTGGCTAGGTTTAAACAACGACAGTTGGATATAACTAAACCGTAGCTGGAGCGACTATTGTGTGGTGTACTGACAGGCTTAGCTTTTGACACCCAGTATATAGTGGTTTAATCAGTATTTGAATAGATACAGAGGAGTTCAGTCTCAGAAGGTGCTCATCTGTTCTTCAGTTATCTGTTAGTTTTATTTTTATAGTACAGTTGTGATACATGTGCTTCATTTAAAGTTTTAAAAAAAGAATACCATGGCTGTAATTTTCTAAGGAAAAATTGTGGGTTTATGGACACCATAAAAATGAATTTGAAATTTCAAATAAATTCAGATGTTTCAATATTTACATATTTTCATTAAATGATGTTTTCTCCATGTAATAAGAAATGGGAATAAGGCTGTTTTGCTCGAGATATTTTATCTTAACAGAATCCAGACTGTACCTGTCATATCCATTGCAACATGCCATTAGCTTTGCATTTCAAATGGAAGGGTATTTTAGAGTGATTTTTTTCTATATGAAATACAGAAAATAAATGGAAAATTAGTCTTATGAGGTCTAGTGAACAGGGCATGAAGAACTGGATAATCTTTGTCTCTCTTGGCCTTCTTGGGCTGAATTGCTATAGCTCCACTGTCTATGCCAAGAGGTCAAGTGGAACTTGTTGTATCAACCTGTTCTTACTTTGGTTACCTTGTGCAAGCTCAGAGTAAAGCTGTGTCTGGCGGAGGTGGTCTCACTGACGGGTCGTTGCAGGTTTGTCCTCCCGGGGAGCTGTCTGTCTGTGCTGCATACTTGTGTGGTAGCTGCAGAGTGTAACTGGAGATGGATACTCTGGAAACCGCAGTTTATGATAGCTGCGATCGCACAAGTATCAGCTGACGATCCTGTGGCACCTTTTATTTCAAAGAAGTAGCGGTAACAATGGCTTATAGTAATAACAGTAATGCTCCTTCCCCCGGGGGAAAGCAGAGAATGCTATCTTGCCACATGATCTCATTTCTTTAAAGCTTTGCACTAACCGCTGACATATCGCATAAATGCCTCCTTTATTACCTGCCAGTGATTGTCTTCTGTGTTGGGAATAGCCTCCGGAACCCACGTCCACATGCCAGCAAAGTGCTTCACTTACTCCATGTGAATTTGTCTCTGTCTGCTGCTCCGTGAGGCCCCTCTATACACCTGAGCATCCTGACTAACTCGGGGAGCCTAAATTACACTGCCTATGAAAGGCCTTTGTTCAGGTGCCTCAGTGGAGCTGGGACTGGGAGTTGGCACAAGCCAGGGCTGTGTTTCTGTATTTGCCAAGTAAGTAATTTGCCATTTTAGTTAGGGGTTGGGTTTTGTAAGTTGTGTCCAGCTAGTAATGGAGCCTGGCCACACATCTCTGCAAGGATTCTGGTTCTTATCTTTTTGATTGCTTTTAAACAAAAACAACATTCAGTCACATCACTTCCCTTATCAGCTTGCTAGCAGATAAAATAGTTATTTTTCAAATTGCCTCTCTCTTTCCAGTTTTAATAGACCTATATGGATACTTTTCAGTCATTTCAGTCTGTAGATACCCGTTTCACGTAAACAAGAATACACATTCTGTTTGATACGGCCGTTCAAGTTCCATTTCTATTTGGACAAAGCACATCCTCTGTCTTTCATTATATTATGCTTTAACCTGTTCTGTCCAGCCCTGCTTAAATTAAATGCAGGGGAGAAAGCAGTGCACAAGTCAGAGTGACCATTTTTGCCCAGTGGTAAATTACAGTCTACTACATACACACTTACTCAGGCTAGCATGTCACTGATGGAATTGGTAGTGGTACCTTTTACCTTCAGGTTTTTTCCTTTCTTTTTCTGTAATGTACTATATTGAAAAGGCTGGTGATTGTGAGGTGCTCTGAATACAGCAGAGGACTAAGCTCTTCAACAGATCTGCGCTTGGCAGATAAATATTTTAATCATTGGCAATACACGTAGCAATGGTAATAGCAAGCTGCTGTCTGTTAGCTGTTTCTATTTGCTGCGCCCTGAGCCCTGTAGCTGTGCAGTTCCCTCCCTAGCACTAGGTCGCCAAAGATCTACAGTTTCTTCTCTCTCTTTGTGCCCTTCCAGCCAAGCCTGGACTCAGATACGCCAGAGCCCTTAGCACAGCTTTCCAGGCCCTGGGATATAAGTTGATCTTTCACCAGAGTCCCTTTTGATTCCCTTGGGGCTCCTAGCAGCTTTGTCTCTGGCTTGCACACCCCCTGTGTGGGACCGTGTTGATCCCTGTGAGTGGCTCCAGGGTCCTGAGTCCCAGAGCTGACCTGCAGGTACATCATTTACTCGCAGGTTCTCACTGCTTTTCCAACAGAGGAGCACAAACATTTCCAAGTGACACCTTGTTCCTTCTTGCCACACACACATACATGTTGTAACTAACAAACAGGCACTTTGCAAGCTGATTGCAACCTATTCTTTTGTTAGGGCTGAAGCTCCACAGCCTTTTCTCCAGGCTGTAATTCTGCGTGAGGTCTTTGGGCTTCAGATGGCAAATCTTGCAACCTGAACAGTGAGGTACCACTGAGAGAACGCTCAGTTTTAACTCAGCGTTCTGGGGACAAAGATTTCAAGGACTTATTTTTCCCTCAATATTATATGTGGTTTAACTCTCTCTGTATAATCTCTTCCTGCTGAAATGAGGACCAAAGATGCACTTCTATGCTATAGTTTCAACTGCATAAATATCTTCTTCACTTCTGTTGCCACTGCTCAAGCTGTCTAAACAACGGCTGTGAATGATGGTAACAACTAACATGGAATAGCCCTGGGAAAGTACAATAATGCAAACTTCGAATGGGGGCGAGGGAAATTGTCTTATTTTCTTTTCTTCAGAAACATGAACTTACTTCCCACATTTGTTTGCTTTAGTTTGCTGATTTGCCAGGTGCACGGATCCAGTAGGCCAGGGCGCACCCAAGACATTTGCCTGGATGGTTTTCTTTCCTTTTACATTGCTCTTCAGATCCTGTTGCATAAATTAACACGTCATTTTCCCACATTTGGTAATACAGGGTGAGTGCTTAACCATGGATTCATTCTCCTTTGTGCTTGTGTTGAATCAACAATGCAGTGTTGGGTAGGAAGCGGATCTCAAGTATGATGACTTTTCATCAGAGTCTTCTGTTGTGTGTGAAATGATCTCTGTTTCTTACTGTTTGCTCACAACTGTGATGGTAGAGAGTGAAGTCTGCAATTTGTACTCCTGTTTGGTAGTTTCGTAAGCTTTGAACTAAAATGTCTGTGTGCCCATAGCAAATCTCGGGTTTGCACTGACCGACTTGGAAGCTTTTTATTTGGTCCAAGTCATGTGAAAAGTAAATACCACAAATTATCCCCACAACAGAGGAATTTTTCTATCCTTCAGTCTGTGCAGAAATAGAGGTAACATAAATCATTAAGAAGGGTACCTCCAAAACTACCATCAGCAGCACCAGCCATAAAAGGGCAGTTTTGGTTCAGTGATTAAAGAGAGGGGCTGAAAGTCAGGACTTGTGACTGATGCTCTGGGTTAGTTTTTAAAAGAGGCTGAAGCTCTCTTTTGTTTGATTTCTGTTAATTCACACTGAAGTGCATATGCTGGGTAGCTGGTTTTTAGGCAGCTGATTTTTAGGCAGCTGACTTTGATTGTTTTAGTCCTTATTGGCACTTTGCATTTATAAATGCTGCTAACTGATATAAGTGCTGTCAGTATAACCATTTACCATGACTGCAGAGCAGTCCTGCCTTAGCTAAGGACTCCTCCCCTGAGCATTGGAGTGCCTTTGCTTGGCTTGCAGTGGAGGATGAAGAGCTGGAAGATTAGAGTGTCTGTCCCTTTTGCTTTCAGAACCAATTTTCATTCAGTAGTGGCTAAAGCTGGTGGACAGATGGCTTCAAAAAGCCCTTCAACTAATACGTGTTGCCAGCCCTACATCCTCTCTTCTGTTCACCATTTCATTCATTATGCAATTTGAAGAAACAGGGAGAGCCAACTCTTTCTGCCAGTGTCACCCCTGCACGTAACTCCCCCTTCATTCCAAAGAGCTGTCAAGTGGCATTTTTCTTCGAAAGGGGTGGCAATCTAAGTCTTGCTACAATCAGCTTCTGAAGAGGAAAGGCCTTGCATTCATCCAGAGCACTGGCAATTGCTGAGATGGAATTAAAAGGGAGAAGAAATAAGAGGAG
Source organism: Coracopsis vasa (assembly GCA_026283785.1). Taxonomy (NCBI): domain Eukaryota; kingdom Metazoa; phylum Chordata; class Aves; order Psittaciformes; family Psittacidae; genus Coracopsis; species Coracopsis vasa. The sequence continues at coordinate 4,286 of JANHGB010072265.1, forward strand.
AGAAAATCTCAAAGGGTGTCAGGGGGCTATTTACCTCAAACAGCTTCGTTAGATGGAGTATGTTGTACAGACTTTGTTTTACAGATCCAGCTCAGTGTGCACAAAGAGAGTGCCTCAGATGCTGTGTAGGTTACCAGCAAGGGAAAAGAGAAATAAAAATAACACTGCAGCGTTTCCATTCTCCAAGAGCTTCTTAATGGCTTTGAGTAATTAGAGGCTGCAGAGCAAAAGTGGCTATTTCTCATGACAAGCCCCATTTTAATTCAGCTCAAAGTGACCTGTTGGTAGAAGAAAAGAGGAGAAACAACCAACTGTTGGTTCTGCTTCTGTTAAGTGTTGGAATTGCTTCCCTTAAATATGCCAGGAATGAGAGCTCCTTTGGGGACTGAGGTCTTGGCCCCAGCAAACAGCATGGCTGGTGGACTGAGAGCCGTGCCTGGGACAGCAGTGTGCTGGAGGCAGTCAGGTGCTCTACAGAGCTCGGATTTACCTACCTTACATTCCACTGGGTTGTACGGTACTGGGGAACACTAATGTAAACTGAGGTTCCAAAAGATTTTTCTGCTTTATTCAACTCTGAATAACCATGTGGTCGGGACAGCAGAGGGGCTGCGAAAGGACTAGGTTCATGGGAGAGTCACTGTGTTCACCAGGGCTGTATGCTGTCACACACAGGGAAGGAAACATTCTTGGGTTTACCCCAAGAAGGAATGAGAACCATGTTTCCTCTCATATGTTCCTTCTCCTTTCCCATATGCATACACCTGCAAGATTGGTGCGGTTTGGGCTTTCTTCAGAACATGATGGCCCCACTTCCTTTCTTTTCACTGGCACAGAAGCAGCTGGTGAGGGAAGAAACAAAACACACTCTGAGTTCTGAAATTCTGTGTTTGATCTGTTTGCTGTTAATTTTTCTGTTAAATAGAAAACATTTTTGGAGTAGCGTCGGCCATTCAGAGTAATGGAAATCAAGACAGGAAGAGGAAATACATTTCTGATTTCAAAGCACATCTCAAACTCCTTTAAATTGGAGGAATTTTAAGCATCCTGGTTTTCTGGCTCCCAGTGTGAGGAGAAAGGACAGGAATTTTCCTCAATCGTAATAAGATTTCCTTAAGTTGCAAGAATCTTTTGAAGTTTTTACAAATGTGAGTCAGTTGAACAACTGCTCCCGTGAAGGGCTCTGAACAGGTCTGTATCACTGGTGCGTAGGTTGTGAATCCATGGCAAAGCAGCTCAGCACATTAACTTTGATTTCAGTCATGACTTGCAATTAGCTTCAGAGAAATTGCGACATGTGGGACTCTGCAAACAGAATGAATGTGTTTTCTGTGGGACTTCCTTGTTTTACCGGGTGTGAGCACTTCCCTTCTTCTAGTCATCAGCATTCAGTCCCTGAGCACCATATGCATGCTTCTATAGGTTTCATGAAACACAGAACTTAAATCTAAGGCTTCATACATCACTCATGTTAGAGAAGATGTGTTATTTTATGCATATATAAGTGCTTATATTTAATAGATATATTCTGTACTGACAACATTTATTTATCCACTTCCATGGGTGTTTTAATGGAAATATACAAAATACAACCAATGCCTTGTCCCAGACAGAATGAACCTTGATTAGTGTTTGTGTGCTCGAGCATACAGTCAAACTATACAAACAACATCATGAGGAAATGCAAGCCTGTCCAGAAATCTTCTGACCAAGCAGACTGTGAGCATCAGTGACAACAGCAGGTTAGAATACAGCAGCGTAATTTGAATACATCAGTCACCAAAAGGGTATTCCCTGCCCAATCCTCTAAGTAGGGAAACAACAGAATTTTTGGGAAGACTCAGGGGTGAGGGGCGCAAAGATGTCAGGAGAGAAAGTTCAGAGGGAAGCCAGAAAAGAGGGAGAACCTGAGATAATCTGAAGGGACCCCAACATCTCGCACTGTGATTTGGGGTGATCCAGCACCAAGAGAACAGGGAGAATGTGAGGTAACCCTGAGCCAGGACTGCTAGTATCTCTACACTGACCTGCCAGACCCTCTTCCTGAACCACGTTGCCTCTCCCAGGGAAAGGGAAGTAGTATAATTGAGAAAACCATGTACAACTGTGATTAGAGTGTTTTGGTGTCCAGCCCCATTTAGTCTTTAATTTGGCCTTAAACAGTGACAAGTCAGAAGTGACAAACCAACAGAGTAATTCCATGGAGACTGTAAGTAGCATCTTGGATATATCTCAGATGCTATTGTGATTTGACAGAGTTACTCATTATTGGTTGAAGACTTTAGCAAAACCAGTCAGGATGTGCTGTGGGGAAAATGTGAAGATATTTAAGGAATTTGTAAGGAATTTGAGAAAGGTAACAACCCATACAGCCCATTAAGAAACAAAACTCTGTTTTGTCACAGACTCTAATGATTTTTTTCTCTCTGCTAGAACTCCAAATTGTCAGTGTGATCTGTGAAGTCAGAATCCATTCCTCCTGTCCCTAACAATCTTCTTTCTTTACTGCAAACCAGCTTAAGTCTGGGTGTAAGATGCAATGTGGGGAACAAGCAGAAGGAGGTCCCTGTTAATGAAATGCATGTGGCCAGGGAGATCAAAAGACGTTTTTAATGGTTTCACAAGTGACAGAGTGAATAGGGAGTGATGTGGCAAAGAAGCCATCAGAAGGGGCAGTTCGAAAGGAGCCAGTCATTCCCTGTTCCTGGATTAAATCACAGCAAATGAAAGACAATGAAATCCAAGAAAAGACTGAAATGTTTAAATGTTGGAAGATAATCTGTTCTGAGTCAAATCCTGCATTTCAAAACAGCCTGACAGAATCTGAATTTACTTTAGTTCACAGCAGCATTAGTCAAGGACTTTATCTGTGTTTCAAAGTACAGCCTGAGAATTGGTGCTGAAATGGCTCAGAAGATTCAGTTTCAGGACAGATGATAACTGTAAGATGATGACTGTGCCAACTTGGTCTGCAGAAATCAGGCTGGAAAACTCAAAGAGCTTCTGATGTTGTTTGAATATTTTGGCTGCTACAATTGAACTCACGAGCACAGAACGAGAGTTAAATGAGAGGTTTTCAGGCTTCAGTGTGAGTCTATATCAAATATGTGGGTCTGCATCATTCCAGAGCACTGTCCAGATCACTGTGCATTGATTAGAAAATAAAGACTATGGCACATCTGTATGGTAGGACATACAGAATTAAGTGGGCTACTGCAAGTCTCTTGTCAGCAATTGCTATGCCATGTTTAGGTGAAAACAAGGGTCTTGCAGAATGAAAGCCAGGCACTTGCTCTTGACTGTTCTTCAGTGCTCAGCAGGCATGACCTTAGCCATCACAGAGAATACTGGTAGTTTTCCCATGCAGTCTCACATTAGTGCATTCCACTGAGGAAGAGAGTTTGTTTTCAGGGAGTGTCTTTCTACTAAAGAATTCTATAACCTGAATGAGTAGTCTAATAGCTGGAGTCAGTTGATCGTAGTTGTACTGTACTTGTTTCCACTCCCTCCATAGGTGTTCAGATCTTCATTTTACTTGCTCTGTAGTGAACTTTCATTTAAAAATTTAAATGCCCAGTCTGCAAATGTTATTTGTAATGTTTTATATCTGAAAGAATGAGACAGTGTGCTCTGAACCATGAAATAATAGGCCTTCACAAAATGCAAACCTAAGTAATACAATTACTATGCAATGGCATTTGACTGCGAATTCATCTGTTCTGACTAATACACACCTCAGTGTCTCCCATTGTAATGTTGGTTTTAAAGCTGTGTGTTTTGCAAGGACCTGGGTTTTTGGGATTGATTTTTCCATTGTTGCGTCATTAAATGTAGCAGAGTGTCACTTGGTTGTGTTCCTTGTGTTCAAACTTGTGTGTGATTTCAGTCCACTTAGTTGAGTTGAACTACCTGTGCTTTAATCACCAGTTGTAAGGATAGAATACAGATTTATGCCAAATAACACCCAGAAGAAAGGAATAAATGTGTTTTCTTTCCTATCTTGATCTGAATACTACTCTTGAAGGAAGAAAATGATCTCATTATATTAGAATCTAATACAGGGGAAGGGCTCAATGTAATGCATTAGTGTACATTATAATAGTTACTCTTGAAAGCTGAGGAATAATTTGAAGTACAATATACTTGTAAATATTCAGTCATTCAGTAAAACTAATGAGCTTTGGGTTTGTTAGTTAGTGCTTTTTAATTGCCAAAGCAGTAACTGGAGGGGGGCATCCATCTAATGTAATTACCTCAAAATACTATGCTACTGATATCAATCCAAGAAGGTACCTTTCATACTGGAAGGGAAATGGAGCTTGTCTAGAAAGAATTCAAGGTATTTCAGCATTCAAGATGGAGAATGTGCACAGGAGAGGAGGTGTTGGGTCTGACAGGAATTATGAATGCCAAGGCAAGGGGCCAGTAGCTCCAGGATTGCTCCAGAACAGCACTTGGCTATTGCAGTATGGCTTGCAGCTGCATAAAATACAAAAGCTATTGACATTACCTACACCTCATAACTGAGTGGGCTGCCATTGGACGAGTCTTGCACTGCATGCTGTTTACGGAAGCCAGCAGATATCTCTCAGTCTCTCCCATTTCCTTGCTCTTTGCTGTGGTCTAGAAATGGAGTGGCACTTGGCACTGCTCATTGGGGAAGACCCTCTGATTTTTTATTGTCTAATGGTCAGTTTTGAAGACCTCTCTGTCTTACTGGTTTCTGTATCCTGCTTGTCACCTTTAGTGACTGGGAGAAAAGGAAAAGTGAGTTGGACAAGTCATCCACAGTGGATCCTGCACTCGTAAACTGCCACAATTCTGCACTTCCCTGTGTGCTGTAGCATAGGACTGAAGATAAACTTCACCTCACCTGGATTTTACTGCACCCAAGTTCCCTGTTTTCTGGGAGCATGATCTGAACTAGCATGTTTAAAAGCAGAATGATTTCCTGAGCTATATTGAGCTGATGATAAATAGTTTTCCGGGAAGTACAAAAAGAAGAAAAATCTTTTCCAGGAGAATCACTTATTTAAGAGTGCCTATGCTGCAGTGTAGCTGCATTGCTGTGTGGGTTTAGATGTTGTTCTAGATATGTCACATTCTGACTGAAACGTCTGAAAGATATTTGGATGTTCAGACTTACTATGACATAGTGAAGTTGTAGGACTTCTTTACTTGAGATCTATAGGAACAATTACACATGTTGTAGAAATTCTCTTAATGAATTGCCTCCTTTAAGCAAGCTTACTCCTTTAAGAGTGAAGGGAGAGGAACTAGTGCATGAAAGACAGAGGTACTGGATGGAGAATAGAAGGAAACAGATCAGAATCACAGTTGTACATGAAGTCTGCCTGCATGGATTGGCACCTATTCATTTTACCCTCTACTTTTCAGAGCAAGAAGCTTCCTTCTGATAGTTTTTTACTTGTTCAAATCTTCTGTGTCTTTAAATGAAGTGAATTATATAGGACTTGTTTATCTATTAGGATATAGATCTATGAAGTAAAATTTAAGAGTTACTGGATATGCTGTTCTGGTATTGAATCTTCTGAGAAGCAGAAAAATCTGTGTAACTCTATTTTGACTTTCACTTTTGGTTGAAACCAACCCTCCTTTGAAGCCATGCGAGTATAAAGCTTAGGTCAGAAGTACACTTTATGGACACTACCAGTTTTGCTCTTGAGAGTACCATTTCTGATCAAATATCTGTGGAAAAAGTTGATTGAAATGCCAGTGAGAGCAGAACTCACAAGGATTAACCCCTTCATGCAGTTTCACATCTAGGGCTGAAGCAGAAGCACTATGTACAGCCTATGATGACTACCATTACTGAAAGTCACTACTCTGCTGCTGGGAAGGAGAGGAGATGAAGAAATTCTTCTTTCTCATGAAAACAGTATATTGTAGACCTGCTTTGGATAATAGGAAATAAGCTTTTGGGAGTTGTACTGAAGAATGGTGTGTCCTAGACTTTTGCAATGGAAAGTGTTGCTGGGTTTGGTCATCCAAGTGTCCAGTATAAAGAAGAAAGTCTGGTATATTTAGTTCTGCACCTTATTAATATACACTAAAGGGACAGGGCTTTCTTTCTAGTAACTGGAACTCTGCACCCCCATTGCTCCCTTATTATTTAATTAGATTAATATTAAAAAAAAAAAAAAGCAGGTTTAATTCAGTTAGAAAAAAATTTATATTCTTCAATGGAATAAAGTGTGTTGGCTTTAAGAGTGGAAGAGCTCCAAAGCACAAAGAGTCCAGGTCTTGCCAGGAAGGTTGGGAATTCTATCTCTGTGTTGGCTCTATTGTGGCTTCTAGAATCTCAGGCAGTTTGGTCTTCAGCGTTTCCCAGGAGCAGAAGTGCTGGCATCCACCCCCTGGGACAGGTCTCAGGGAGGCTTGGGCATCACTGGGCATTCATGCTCCCCTCAGAGCAGTACAGAAGGAATGCATATGTAATGTGCTTCCTGACCCATGGTCACAGGTTACTGCTTCATGATGTGGGTTCCTGGGATGTTATTGCAGAGAGTTGCTACATGCTCCACTAATGCAGGGAGGAGCAGCCATTGTGTTCATGCTAATGATTGACAGCAATGAGTTTTCAAGGGTTGTGGAAAAGGTTTCCTGGTGTCAGGCACTGACTGTTGAAATGTGTGTACATGTGTGTGAGAAAATGCAACTCAACTCCCCCAAAACACAAGAGCTGGATTTGACAGCTTTTCTTAACAAGGTAGGTGTGTCTCATGTTCTCGAAGACTAAACTCATGCCTCCAGTCCCATTAGCTTCTTAGTGCTCTTTATTTACCCAATAGTCCCACTGGATGTGTTGAGCCTGCCTAGATGTTATGTGGCGATCCTGACCACAAATCCTTTCAAAGGATTTGAAAGTGCTAGCAGCAGTAATAGTTACTACAGAGTGCACCTAATTCTGAAAGCATTTTGCCAGAATACCTGTCCTAGTGTGGTGTTAATGTCTTCATTGCTGCTGGTGTTTCAGAGCATTTGTAATGCACGACCTGGCTAAAACAGAAGCTCAGTGCAGAAAACTGCCCACAAGAAAGAGCTTGTTGGCTAGATTTCCCTGCAAGGGACTCCAAGGTGCCTTTGTAACAAAACCCTTTATTAATGATAGAAATTGAGTCAAAGGAAAGTCTTGCAAGCCACCGAGGTTAACCAATATGCCACTTAAATATAACTATAGTTTGTGTTATCTGTAACTGAAGAAGGTCATGGGATCTATCGCTTGCAGTGGGAGTTTGCAGTGCCAGCAAATTAGCATCAGAAGCTCTGGCGTGGCATACAGAGCAGGGCTACAACCACAGCCTTGGAAACTTCTCAGGAGAGCTGTGAATGGTGAGGAACAAGCTCCCTCAAGCTTGTGATCTTCCTGCCATCTATTACAACAGCCCACTCGTCTTGCCAGCCTCCATGTGCTGAGAAGCTGTCAGCTGAGCCTTGGGAAGCAAATGGAGCACTGCCAGTGCCGGGGCGGACGGGTAGCAGAGGCTACATGGAGCCAGCACCTCAGTGGAGCAGCGCTACTGTGGCCGTGGCTCTGGCAGTGAGCAGACAGCACGCCTCATTTTGCTGTAAGGATGAGGAAGGCAACAACAGGATAAACCCAGAAGAAAAAGGACTTCTGAGAGAGCAGAAAAGCAAAGCAATTTCCTTTGAGTCAATGAATTTAAGTGCTTTTGTCCTTTCTTAGCAAGAGTGGCTAAGGAGGAGAAAAAAGGGAGAAAGCAAAGTCTCCTTCTTCTTCCCCTCCCCCTTGCAAAATCCTACATGCCCTCTTGGCAGAGATCCATCATTCACTTAATGTGTCCTGCTGAAATCAATTCATGTGTCAGGTTTTGGAGAGCTAGAACAAAATTTGTTTGCTGATCCCATCCACAGATCACTCAAGAGGATTCATAAAGGCTAGCAAAAAAAAATCCCAGCAAACCCACATTCAATTTACTATGTAATGTAATGCATTAGAAAATGACAGACTCCAACTGGGAGGAGAAAAAGTCTGATTGTACAAAGCAGTTGGTCAAAGTCCACAAGCACCTTGAAGCACATGAAATTACACAAAAGGGGATTTGCCTCCTTTGGCAATGAGAAACCTGCCCTCTTTAGAGTGAAAACCTTTGCACTACTGAGGAAGAAGTTTGGGGCTTGAGGAGCGCTTCCCCTTGGGAGCTCAGTGGGGTTTGGGGGCACAGCTCATGGTTTGGCCTGCAAAGCAGCTGAACGGCACCAGGGACAGGGGACAGTGGGAGATGGAGCACACACTGGCATGACAGGAGCGAGCGTTCCCTTGGCCATCAGGCAGGGCTGGAGACAAAGCCAGTTCCTCTCTCTGTTGTCTGCAGAGTTTGGGAGTGTTGCTACCTCCAGATTTCAATGGAACTCCCCATCAGGGCAGATGGGGAGTTTTCTCCTCCAGCTGTTTGTGTTCATGGACCTCCATCAGCCTCTAATGGCTCCTGGGTTAGGTTTCCCTGGTGTCTGTCTGCACTGACGTGTTCCACTCAGTTAAAACTAAGAACAAAGATTCAGTCCAAGTGTCCATGACTGTCTGCTAACAAGAGCTTCTCAGAACACAGGCTCAAGCTGACCTGGCCACAGCATTCTGTTCTGTCTGCTGATGAGCTCAGGGGGCTCGCTTCAAGCTGTTGCAATAGATACAAGTAGGATCGTGCTTTTTGAAATGATTCTTAATTAAAGTACAAGTAAATGCATAAAATAGAAAGCAGCTTTCTCTAATCTCACATTTGAATGGAAGGGACTGCTGTAGATGTTAGTCAGCAGAGCTCTCAGGAATGTGTAAGCTTGACTAACACAACCCTTCTTTCTTCCCTTGGTTCACCCAGTTGCAGCTTCGTACAGAACATTAGACACAGAGAGTGGAATCCTACTTCATTCTAGCTGAGCATCACACCAGTTACATTAAGCTATCAGGGACTGCTGAGCTATTTTACAGCTTCACTGTCTGTAGTTCCTCTGGTAAACAGTGCAGGGCATGATGTCACCCTTGCTTAAAGCAATTTGTTGAGTTGTAAATATCAGTAATCAATTCCTGTGACTGAATCCTGTGACCTTGGATGTAATCCATGACAGTGCTGACTTTAATGTATTTTCTAGCCTTAGCAGAAGTACTTTTAGCTGCCCTTTCCCATTAACTTCCCATCTCACTAATAAAAGACTAAGAGAATTATATTCACCATTTCTGCCAATTTTAACCGGAAACAGTTCTGACTAAGGAATATTAAACATTGCACCCTAACAGATGTGATCTCCTGCTAGCCCTTGCTGGGAGCAGCAGGTCCTCCTTGGCCTTTGCTGAAGTCAGACACCCATTACAGCCTGCGATCACTTGACCACAGTTTCAAACTTAGATTTAAGGGGCTTTTTACTTCTGCCCAAAGCAACACAGGGCACCTGATCTGTGTGTGAGAGGTTTCATTGGGACACTCCTGCCTCCTGCACCTCGAAGGAAAACTTCCTTCTTTGAGTCCTGACTCTTCTTCCTGCCT
>JANHGB010072273.1:0-10126 GCA_026283785.1 Coracopsis vasa
AGTGGGAGGAGTCCCTGCCCATGGCAGGGTGGTTGGGACTAGATGATCTTAAGGTCCTTTCCAACCCTAACTATTCTATGATTCTATGACCTTAAGGTCCTTTCCAACTCTAACTATTCTATGATTCTATAATTAAACAGAGACTGAAAATAACAGCAGTAAGGTGTTATCCAGTACCCAGAAACTACAAAGTACCCCAACACCAAAAGCGTAAATGATGCACTGCATCAATCCAATCACTTGGGCAGAGGCTATGTAGACATTCTTAGGTAGAGCACACCTTTTCACAGAGGGTAAATTGTCAAACGGGTTTTTAAGCCACGCCTGCAGGTTTTGTACACACAAGCATTTTCTGCCCACAACACATACTGCTTCTGCTTGCAAAGGACCATATGTACACACCAAAAGCTGCTACCAGGGTACAATTTGCATCCATAAAATGTGCAGGTGCAGTTTTATGGAGACCTATGAGAAGAACATGACCATATAGCACACAACTACTATTTACATAGCAGCCTTCAGTCAACAAGCTAAGTAATCATCCCACAGGACATGCCATGCCAAGCACAGCAAGGAGAGGTAAAATTTACATCTGAAATCGCAGCCATGTTCATGACTGGCAGACTGATTTAAGGGACAAGTCTTCCCAGTGTCAGTTTGCAAACCACGGGTGTGATGGCAACACCCCAAACTGAGGGTAAGATTAATGTGTCTTCTTCAAAGGTGAAAAAAGAATTCTGAGAAAGTCCTTATCAACAAGTAATTAAAGATAATTTCTTGTAACTGCAAAACCCACTTTGTTTCTTCTTCCCCTGTGAATTGTAAATTTTTAGGCATTAAAAAGTAATCCTGTGTGCCTGACATGAATCAGCATGTGAATTACTAACCAGGTTAGCTTCAGTAACTACTAAGTGACATAGTCATGATATGGCGAATTTATTCACATGTAAATTACTAATTTCTACTGAATTGAGCACTCAGGGTGGAATTGAGTGCTCAGGATGAGACATTTTTCTTCTGACAGGTGAACACAGTCAAAGTTGTATCTGACTGTCAGCAAAACCTGGTACTGGCTTCTTGCTAACTTCAGGAGCAAGGTCTTCAAACATTTCCACAGATTAAGGGGAAAAGACATATTTCTGTTTAGCTTATTAGCATTTATTTATAATGAACACAATTCTTTATATGAAATTTAATTAAATAATGTGAAAAGAAACACAAAGGAAATGTGGAAAAATTCTCTTCAGATTAGAAGGTATTTTGGACTAAAGCCACACCGATTCTTATTAATTAAATAATTAGTGAAGAGTAAAAAATCCAATTTGACAGGACTGAATTTCCTGCCTTCTGAGGGATCTAAAAAAGAAAATGTGATAATTGAGCATCCACCCCCTAGACAACTTTTGGGCATCACTAACATATTGACCTACTGCTGTAATTAAAGTGATTTGTGTACATTGAATTGTTTACAATATAAAGGCTATGTCCAATTATCACAAGTATATGAGAAGCAAATCTTCAGAAAAATGAATTTTACAGCTTGATGCTGCTGGCAGGGAGTGAAAGGAGTGGCCAGCATTTTGAAATGGATGGTTAATTATATGTGCAGCCAGAGACTCTGGAACAGCAGAGGTGCAAACAGCTCAGAGTTTCAGATTTCTTCTGTCCATACAAACATATCAGTGACGTCCTTACTTCCAACAATACTTTCTGTCCCTTGGATTACAGATAACTAGATCCCAGGGTCACAGCAAAAAAAATGGAAGCATCACTAGCTGCTACTATGTGGCACCAAACTTAAGTTAAACATAGTAACAAACCCACTGGAATAATGGAAGCTAGGCTTACTGATCACAGGAGAAAGACACACATACACAAAGGAAACAAGTCATAAAGAAGTTTTTCATTCAGTTTTTCATTCTTATTTCATTCTCAGTTTTTCATTCTCATTTTTGAGACAAGAATAGACCAATTCTATCAATGCATTGTGGACTCCTACTTCTTTGCTGGAAAACAAATAAGATCATGCAACCATCAACTCATACTCAACACCTAAATAATCCTAGCTAAAAATATCACTTCAGACAAGCTAAAGAAACACAGCTTTTCTTAAGGTTTGGTTTCATGGTTGGCTTAAGCTGCTCAATGGCTGTCAAAAATGGACAGCCCAGCTCTTGCTGCAGCTGTAGCAACATACTCTTCTTCCTCCCTCATACCAGCACTAGCACAGCTGCATCATGGGGTCAAGACACACCACAGCGCCGATTCAGCTAAAAATTCTGATTTTGCTTAGTAGGCTGATTTTCAACCATATCAGCTCAGATCAGCCACATTAGCTGTGCAGATGGAGATGCATGGCTGGGAACAACACTGGGTGCAAGAAGTCCCCTTCTGGGGAAGCTCATGTGTGGATCAGTATAAGCCTGCCATAAATCCACATTATCTGAGCCCTCATCTACCCAACTGTTACTGAAATATCACAAGCGACTGAATAGTTCAGATGAGCAACAATAACCAGTCTCCTGACTACCTGCTGTTTTCTTTCAGGACTCCAGTTGTATGGGACTCCGTTTTTTAACAGTCAGATATACTGTCTATTCGACTTTCCAAAAGGTATTTGATAACATTTCTCTCACAAGATTTCTTAAGGAAACTTAGCAGATACAGAATTAGAGGGATCATGTTTGCATAGATTTAGAAAAACAAATGTCTAAAAGACAGGAAACAGCACAGGAATATGAGAGAAAAGAGTCAACTGTGGAAGAAAGTCACCGGTGAAATCCTGCTAGCTCATGTTGAGGACACCCATGCTCATAACATGTTCTTAAAATCACCTGAGAAAGGGACCAAACAGGAACATTTGTCGGTGATATTAAGTTATTTAGGGTAGGAATGATGGAGGCTAAAGAACTTTTTCCAAGAGTAAGCTGATAATAAAATGACATATGAAGTGCAATTTATGCAAAGTGATGCGAGGAAACTTTTAGGAGAAAACTTTTCATTTAAATTCAAAAGCTGTGGACTCCGAACTGAGGTTTGAGCACACTGCCACTCGGGAATGAGGTCTTGGGGTGGTAAAACTTCTGCATAAACATCATCTCTGTACTCACAAGTGAAAGCAAATCGAAGAACAGAGAAAAAAAAAACCAAAAAGAAATCATTGTGTTTCTCTATATACACACATTTGCATCTTAAATATCACATGCAACTGTGATCTTTCTACTCATGCACAGAACTGGAGAAGAGGGTAAGGTGGTAGACTGAAAGTACAGACTGACTTACAAAGAGCAACAGCTAAGAAGCCTGGCAAAGCAATGATCCAGAGGAGAGACGATAGAGATCTGTAAAATCGCAAGTGACATGGAAGGGGTGAATCAGAATTGACTATTTGCTGCCTCTTCTATCACAAGGCTGGAGGCATGTGATGAAGCAGGCAGATGGCATGTTCAAAACAAACATGAGGAAGCAGCTCTCCACACAACTAGGAAAGGAAACTCAGGAACTCTTCGCCATGGGATATTATGGCTGCTAAAACTTTACATGGATTCAGGGGACAATCAAACAAGCTGAGAGACAGGAAATCCTTTGGGGGTTTATAAGCAAACACAAACCACCCCTGGCACAGGAACTTCCTGAAACACAAACTGCTGGAGTCTGGGAAAGTCACATGAGGAGGTTTCACTGTGCTGCTAGGGTACTGAGCATGACAGAGCTCTGGCTTCATCCAGTATTGCTGCTGCTATGTGCAACAACACAAGATGCTAAAAAAAAGGGTCCAAGTTTAAATACTTCACAGTCTGGACACAGCTACCTCAGTGACTTTCAAAGTTACCTAGAAAGTGTGCTGAAAGCAAGGGACTGACCTGCAGTATTCTAAGCCACATGCTAATACCAGACCAGTCTTCCATGCCACAGGCTGAAAACACCAAGTGCTCAGGAGGTATTACAGGAATTTCTAACCACCTGTCAATTTGCTGGTCTTCAGTTTTTGCTCCTCCTTGGAACTGTACAAAAATCACTAGGGAAAAACAAACAAGCCTTTTTAAGAACTAAGCTGTGTTGGATTTTTGTTCATAAAGCAGATATTCATTTAAAGAACATAAATAGCCTAACAGTCATAGCTCTAACTATGAAACTATGAAATAGTGTTTACTATTTCTACTATTACTAAACTATGAAATAGTGTTTACTATTCCTAGTTATACTGCATTGATTAAATACAATTATATTTTAATTAAGCTTTGTTCATACAGTAGTCCTCCTATGGTTTTTCTCCTTCTAGAGGAGGAAATGAATCTCTTCTAGAGATTTGTTTTCATGGAAAATAATGCTTATAACATCATTCATTTTAAAAGTGAAAACCAAAATCTGCGTAACACACTGAATATTTCATAGGCACAATTTTATAGGCAAAATCAGCTGTCAGCTTTGAAGTTCACCTGCACGGAGAACCCCCATGTCAACTGCTGCACTACTTTCATTGTTGATTCTTAAGTCCCACCAGAAGGCCTACTTTTAGTCATCTATGATGCTTCAAGTCCAGCTGCTGAGTTGTGTTAGCAGATTGTGAGAGTGCTCCCAGTCTATTTCGGTGTAAAATCAGGTTACTTACAATCACAGCTGAAGACCAGCCAAGTGATTTGTCCAGCACTAGTACAATGAAGAAGATATCGTGAATGTTAGCACCTACTGCCCTCTACCTGCTTCACTTAAAATGCCTAAACAGCAAAACCAGAGGAAATCGCTTTCCAGTTTTTAGAATTCCCAGTCTTATAATTAAGCTGGTCAAACTCACTCTGATTATAACTGATTTCTAGTCTGTTTCTTTTTGATTACAAGAGTAAGAAGTGATACTGCCCTGGAATATTCATCCCTGGCTCCAGCCACTTGTTACACCCAATTAATTTGATAACTAGCCTGTCAGACTACTCAGACAGCTAAAAAACCACAGGTAACACTGGACCAAGGCCTTCTACGGCAAGCTTTGGTCAGAAGCTGAGGACAACGTTGAGAAACAGATATACTACAACTGCATGCCGTGCTTGCTGAAAGTATCTGTAAACTAATACTTGCATTCTGCATGCCTCAGCATTAAACTGGCCTGGCAGATGCAGTCCCTGGGTACCTTGTTTACCCTCTGTGATTGGCAGTAACAGCCTGAAAAAAAATACAGCAAACTCCATCTGCCTGGGATACCTCCCCCTAGGTTCACTCTCCAGCCACTGTGATTGTTTATCCATCAGAGGGGAGTGGAGAAAAAAGGTCCCATGTCAAATTCTCATGGCCATGCAGCTGGTAGATAAAATGTGTTATTTCCTGACACAAAGACAGCTTTACAGGTGTACTAGGAGCTGCCAATATGCCTTTGTGTGGCCAGGCTGCCAGTGAACCTCAAGAATCCCATCAGGAGATCACTGAGGTACAGTGGGGTCTGGCAAAACAAACCACTGGAGCATAATGAATCTAGGTGGTATGCAATGAAGTGTCAAGGTCTTTAAAACCTTTTATAAAACTGCACTCCAGTTAGTATCTTAAGCGCTTCATGATTGGTATGTGCAAATGAGAGCTCTGATTTGTTTGTTTTTAACAACAGGAGGTTTTGCACTTGTAAAATTACAGCAGATAGATTTTGATACTCAAGAAATGTATCTGTGTTTGTGATAATACCACCCTGCTAAATATGTTAATTTGTTCCACTTCAGGTTTTATTAATTAAGTTAATACTAATTGAGCAGCCTTTTAGTATATTTTCAGCCTGAGTGCGTTCTGAGCTAAATCCTGTACACTGTAGCCTCCCCTTAGCCTTCACCCTTCATCTCCTTTCCCAGAGTAAATGTTTCACTTCAGATCACTGCCTTGAAACTCTTCTTTGTTTGCAGATATTTATAGAATCATAGAATAGTTAGGGTTGGAAAGGACCTTAAGATCGCCTAGTTCCAACTCCCCTGCCATTGGGTTGCCTATACATGTCTCATATTGAATCAATAATGAAAAAAAAAAAAAAGAAAAAGAAATCCACAGATATTTTAGAAGATATTTTAAAGAAAGAAGCGTTTACAAAAAACTCCTGAACCCAAACATGGCTAATTTTGTGTGGCTAAGTGCCCCCTAGTGACAAAGCTCAACTCCAAATAACTTTCACAGCCACTTCCACGCCTTACACAATTTTGTATCTCAGTTATCTCTGTTTTGTTTTGCTTTGTTTCGTTTGCTTGTTTGTTTTTAAGAAAATGAAGCAAAACAGCCAACCAAACCCTATCTAAAAAAACAACAAACCAAAAAACCCAAACAAACAAACAAAAAAAAAATCACCAAGTTAGCCTAAATACAGCCTTATACATTGAAACGTGATTCCAAATGCTTCAGTCTTTTCCTGCAGGTAGCAGGAAACTAGGTACAGGAATATTCACATTAACTTTGATGCTATCTGTAACTCAAAACAGATGCACAGTCATCTTTGTGGTGGATTGTTTAAATTCCACAACATCCAAGAAATTGATACACTACTTAGAGATGTCTTCCACTGAGCGGTGATGCTGCGAAAGTAGTGGAGAATTAACTCCCGGCTAACCCTGCAACTCTTGCCTCTTGCTACAAATCCCTCTCCCCACACTGAAACACACCTCAGATCAGTCATTCCTCCCTCAGAACAAATATGTCTAGAGGGACTTGTTTAGAGCAAACATGTCTAAAGAGCATGCATATAGCTTCATCTGCTGAGTTATGGTCCCTGAAGATCTAAGTGGAAAACATGTACTTAGGGAAGCTTGGCTTACAAATGAGCTCTTACAAAACAAAAGCACCTCCAAAAGCAAAGATCCTTTTTTTTTTTGGTCTTTCAAACATTTTCAATTTGTGAAATTAGGGAAGTCCCAGAAAAGATACCAACTTTCAAACTGTTAATACAGAAGAAAACTCTGTGTGTGTGCTCCCCTGCTGCAGATCTGTGATCAGATCTGTCGATGCCACTTCAAAACTATTCATTGTTCTTCTGCAAACAGTAGTTCTTCCAAGTTTTTCAAATACTGTCTTTGGCTTTTTAACGTGGAGAATCTCACACCGACAATCACACTTCAGTTTGTAAAACAGCTCCTCGTAATTTTTTAACAGACCCACAATGAGTGATTTAAGTAACACTGTTGTTTGCTATGCATTTTTTTTAAGAGAATGTCACTTCAGTGAAAACATATTTATTTGTCTCCACACTTAATGAGCATGAATTATATTTTCCAGTTTTTCTAATGAAGCAATAACCTTACCATATTAATTTGTGTTTCTGCACTCACTGTCTTTGGACTATTATAATCACTGTTGTTAGCTGGATAAGCAGTTAGCCTGTGTGCTCCCAAATTACTGTAAAACTGGGGTTTTAGTCAAAAGCACTCCTATATTCCTCTGGAACATTAAATCAAAGGCTTAAAATACAGCTTTTCAGTAATCAAATTCTTACAGAAGATAAAGAACAGCTCATAAAAAAAAAAACATGGCAAAGAGACAAATTGTTCAAATGCAGACAGCATAAAAATGCACTGAAGGAAGTTCAAATCTTCTAAGGAAATTCTGCTTCCTTAAAAACAACAAACAGCAATACTAAGATACTCTAAATTACATTTTGACCTTTCAAATTACTGTCAAGAAGTGGTACAGTTTTATTGCTAGTACCTGTTCTCAAGTTTTAGAAGAGTACATACATTGCTGTCTCTTTGTCCATATGGGCTAATATTGGTTAGAATTGAAATATAATATCAAGGACTCTAAATGCAGACTAACTATCTACCCAGGGAAAGGAATAAACTACCTTTTAGCATTTTCTCAATCATGACAGAAAAATCCAGTGCCGCCTTAAAGCTAATAAAAGTAGACAAGAAACATGCTCCTCTTATACTTTCATGAGACATAAAGCTCTGCAGTTCAGTGTCTGTGGAAATTTCTTCTGAACACATTAAAATGATCTTACGGCTCTACAGAAACCCTGCTCATGAAACAAAAAAGCTAAGATAGTTAAAATTAATACACCATAAATAAAACATGCATCTCAGTACATATTAAATGACAGGCCTCAGAAACTCCACCGCCATGCACACATTCACAAAGCAGTAAGAACACACGCAATTCATTAAACCTACTCAAGTGTGCTAGTTCTTCCTGGCATTATTCATAATTGAAACATTTCAATTTTAGTTAACAGGAAAAAAAACCCTAATTTAAAAGTAAAACAAGGAAATTAGTTCTGTGTTTCTGGATTACAATCCCATAGTGCCTTCAACTAGCCACATTTAGCCTTGGGGGGTTTAATTAAAAAAAGGCTTTTTATAAAAGAGGCAACGTAGCCCACTCAAAGAGAAACCTTTGCAGACACAGACCTCTTAAATAGTTTTTCCACTATGCCAGACAAAGCCAGCAGAAAAACAATTAAAAAAAGAAAAAAAAGTCCCAACTTGTATTTTAACTATATACCTTGAAAATGTTGTTCTTTAAATATGAATGCTTTTAAACAAGCATAAGGAACAGACTTCATGTCAAGTCCTCACAGAGGAAAATCTACCGCTTGTAGCAAAAAGCAGGGTAAAACCAGTGTATCCTGCAGGATATAGTACTGAAGTGACAGATGATAGGATGAGGGTGACAGTCTCCCCCACTTCTTCACCTACTTTAACCACAAAAGCTCCCTGCCAAGTACCTCTATAGCCCCTAAATGGCCAGAACACCTCAACTGGACAGCCAAATGAAAGGAGACAAAGCACCCTGAGTGAAATGGATTAGTTTCTTACAATGAAAATGACAGGCTAAGATTTAGATTTTACATCTCAGACTCAATATTCACAAACCTTGGTTTCTTACAATGAAAATGAATGGCTAAGATTTAGATTTTACATCTCAGACTCAATATTCACAAGCCAGAGGTGCACACATCACAAGCTGTGACCTGGGTCCACCGTTATGCAACATTTGATTTGACTTTTTTCATAGAAATGAGCACTGACAAAGCGCATTTCCCTATTCTTGAGCTGTTTTAGTGGCTCACTGGGGCTCCACACTGCTGGCCTCACACACAGACCCACTCTCCGAAATGGAAAAAATCTCACCAAGATATAGACCCCATGCAAAATGCAGGCATACCCTGCAAAACTAGACTCTACAATGCCTGTCTCATCTCAGTGTGTATGTTTAATCCATTGCCCTGGGGCACCAGCGTGTCATAGGCAGAGCTGCCTGCAGCTTTCCTAAAGCCCTGCTACATTTTTCAATGCCATTTCCAGAAACAACAACTTTTCTACACAGTGGGCCCTCCAAAGAAGAAGGATAATTTTGGTTTTTTTTTAAGTTTTTCTGAACTCTCATTAGAGTATTACCTAAGTGGAACTGGGAGAGCCCTGGGGGAATGGATCATAATTTTTTCCTTTATTCCTGCATTCTTCGTTTGCAATCTGCTTCTGGTTACCTTCTGGAGACCAAATAACTGTAGTCAGCAGATTTTCTGTCTGGCCCTATGTGGTCTGTTATTGTTGGGCAAACAAGCAACCAAATTATGTCCTGCTTATATAAAATCATTTGAAAGCTATTCCAGCATACCACCAGATGCAGGAGGAGATCATTATTCCACTGCAGCTGACAAATTCCTGAAACGTTGTTCTGCATTGTTTCTGTTACCATTTGTCAAGGTATAAAAAAGAAGGAAAACCTCAGCAAGTTCCTTGTGCATATCCCAATGTCCCTAAAAACTTGGTCTAGATTCTTCATAATCTCTTCTCTATAAATGAGTATTTTAATGATTTGTACAGTGAGGCAAAAGAGCTGTATACACTTTTCCATTTGCAGGGTGAAGAATTGATTTTACATGAAACTGAGGTTGTAGTAACACTTCATCTCATCAGTCACATGGTGCCAGAAAAAAACCTCACAGCTACTATGTTAAACAATTCCACCTTATAGGTTTTGGAAAATTAATTATTATTATTATCCCTTAACACAGCAGTACCAGTAAATCTTTATCCAAATGTCCACAAGCCTTTCTGATTTTTCATTCAGGAGAATAAATCATTCTGAAAACCAAATCAGATAAAACAGTTATCATGCCATTGTCCAGATAGCTCCCACTACAAATAAAAATGAGCTGACAAGTCTA
>JANHGB010072274.1:0-15231 GCA_026283785.1 Coracopsis vasa
CTTATCATTATTATTATTGGTGGTAGCAGTAGTGGTTTGTGTTATACCTTAGTTACTGGACTGCTCTTATCTCAACCCATGGGAGTTACATTCTTTTGATTCTCCTCCACATCCCTCCGGGGCGGGGTGGGGAGGAAGAGGCAGAGTGAGAGAGCAGGTGCGTGGCTGGGCTTAAACCATGACATTCTCCTATTGCCTGGCCAGTTGGTTCATAATATGTGTACTTTGCTTGCTCCTTTCTGTGTGTGGTACTCATATTGATTTGAATTTCATCTTGTTGATTCCACAGTTTTTCCCCAATATATCAAAATCCTTCTGAATTCTGCTCCTGCCCCAAAGGTACTCCAGAGTACTTCAAGCTGCTGGCATCCGTGCATTTTACAACTGTATTAGCCATTCTATCATTAATTAAAGAAGCATATTTTTAATGTGTATAATTTCACTATAGTTAGACCTCAGTTCTAATAGACAGGAAATGGAGGAGAAGAAGAAAAGCACCTAGTAATGCTTTCCAAAGTCTGCATCAGCCACAATTGTAAGTATGCATGTTCACTGAGCTGTTTAGGCATCAGAGGAACTTTCTTAGCTACGTGGCTATATACAATTGGTCTGAAAAAGGCTCAGTTTTCTGAAGGATTTTCTTTTTCTTTCTAAAGGATTTCTTTTTTAATAACTCTCTGCATGTGTTCAAAGCACATATGTTGTCAGAATGTACTGTGGCCTTTCTGCTTCCATTCACAACTTGGTCATTCCTAGAGGCGCAAAGCAGAATGGGGAAGAAACAACAGGCTTTGTGCAGAATAAGATACCTCTGAACTTTTACTCCAAACTAGAACTTAAAACAAAAGAGAAGAAAATTTAATTAAGCTTTCTGCAAATCACATGCTATGCTTAAACAAATGATTCCTATTAAATAACAGTTCTCATCTAAAGACATCACCTCAGAATTCAAGATTATAATAGTCACCAACAACTTCACAGGTGAGAAAATAACCAAGAAAAAAAGGAAGCATAGGTTTGGTTTTTGTTTGTTTTAGTTTAGTGTACCCAGATGACAAAGGCTAATAGTTTTAAAGCACTTCCTTATTTAAGGGTCTTTCATGGAGATGCCTTAAATCTGAGTTGAAAATGATGAATACCTAGCAAGTAAGTCCATTGTCTGCTGTAGTTATTGCAAGCTTCCAAAACTTCTGAAAAGAATGACTGCGGTGGTGGAAAATTGCTAATGAGTGAGGAAGTAGAGCTACTATATAAAATTGGAGCCTAATATAGTATCTTCTGAAAGCAGGCAGGTTTCAAGAAGACACACAGGTATCTCATGCACGTCTCACTGAGCCCTGAAATACTATGGGGTTTATATTTTCTAAATGATTGTCTTGTCCTTCAGGGGAGACTCTAAATTCTGGGCAATGGTTGCCTAAGCACAGAAACATAATTAGTAGAGAGTACTGTCTGAAAATACTACCAGTGCCTTGACAGAATGGAAGTACCACTTCTTGAGTGGTGTTTTTAAGTAATTGTTTGGTATTATAAGTATTGGGCAGAAATATAGGAACTCTCTAGTGCCATTAAGCTCCATATCTGTAATTTATTGTTCTTGAATAATTTGCAGTCAATTATTTCCCTCAGTTTTTTTAATCTGAGAAATGTATCAAAAAGTTTTAGAGTTTGTGGACATGTTCCCAGACTGCATACAGGGAGTACTAGTGGGGTTTCAAAATGCCAGCTGACAAGCGTTGAGATTAATGTATTGTGGTCCTATTAGGGCAAAACCCCCAAACATAGATCTTATCTTTTGGATCTTCATAATGTCAACAGTTCTTTCTTAAAAACTTCAGAAAAAAACAAGTCTTTATGAGATAATGGCATATACATTGATGTTGGGATTTCTTCCCCATTTGACATCCATCTAAAACTTTCCTTATCCCTTTAAGTGGGATGCTGATTTTGAAACCAGTTCTTTTGGAGACAGATAATTTTGTTCCAATATTAGTTGCTGTGGAGTCATGAAGAGACATCACTTGTATTGTTCCAGCCTCGCGATATTAAGATTGCGGCAATGGGTGAAAAATATGCAGACTTCTTTGCAAATAGGTTGTGATAATTTTATTCAGAGACCTCAGAAAAAGATAAGGCAGTGGTCTCTTATAAGAAAGTGAATCATGCAAGGAGGGATATCTGACCATTTGAATTGTTGCAGATGGCTCTTCAGTGAGTGTGGAGCCAGAAACATCCCTTTTTCCTAACAGAAAGGATCTGCTGAGTGCGGGAAAGGCACTGGGATTGTCTGTTATGAGTTGACAACTTGTTCCTACTGCTGATCTAATCACGTGCTGCCCATGAGGAACAAACTACAGACATACATAATTTGACCTTATCTGAAAGCCTATTTTGTAGCTTCTGGAATTCTATTTCAATCTGAATCATAGAGTTTTGCATTGCATTAGATTTTTAATCTGGAACAATACACTCCAGTGTATTCACAGTCTTTAATCTCCCAGGCTTGGTTAATGCTCATTCAATGGTAATCATTATCTGTGGCTGTATTTATCTTCTTTCTCTATTCTAATCCCGTTGTGCTTTATTTTCCCTTTCTTTCTGTGACCTTTTTCTTTGCTGAATTTATTGCATGCTTTCCCCTGGCTGCCTCTGTAAATATGTGCATTACTATTAGTTTCATCTCAATGTGTATAGGATTTATGCCTATACTGCTTGCCCTCCACTTAATTTAATCACAAGTTAATTAGATCCTCCACTTAATTTGATCAAAACGCTTCTTGAGCCAAATCACTTACATTAGGAAGACTAGTGGTACTTTCTACCTTTTAGTTTGATCAATATTGATCATTTTAAGCAGGTACTTTGGGGTAATTCAATCAGCGGCTATGGATATTTTCCATTTAATTAATAATAAAGGACAACATCCTTAATGAAATGAGAGAAAAGCCCACAGAAAATATCCACAGACATGTTCCCCATGGGGGGGAAACAGTTTTACTTCCATTTTTGCTTCTGTCCTGAAGCAGATTTTTTGGTGGCAATATGGCAAATTCTGTGTACACTGTGATGGACAGGACTGTACTGGTGGCAATGTTCAGGAACATGCACGGAAATAACACTAAGGAACTTCAGTATGTTACTGTTACATCTGAAACCTGTGTGGATTAGACATCAATTTTGCCTTAATTTTGGCTAGCAGAAACTGTATCAAAATGAAGTTTTGTACTTCAGTATCCAAATTTTGAGATATGGCATTATCATGTCCTTAGTTTTACAATAGTAATTTTTTATATTTACTGTTTCCAGTATAGCAGAGATCCATTGAGAGTCCTGATATATTGTATTTGGATGATGACTAATAAAATATTAATTCTAAATGCCAGGGAGCAATGTGTTAATATGATAATTTATAAACCTGTTATATGTGTGTGGGCATAGAAAAATTAGTGTTGAAGTTACAGATAGCACATTTCGTTCATTTCTTTCCTGAAGCACAGTGTTTGCTGTGTTTAAAAAAAATTAAATCTGTTTAATTTAATTTATTTGGAGTGGTCATTTAAAGACCTTAAAATAACCATGGAAACTGAAGGATGAATACTCAGTCTTGCCTTTTTCAAGAGCTCTGATTGATAGGCGGCAACCTTCATGTGTCACATTGTAGATGACTTACTTTAGGAAGCATTCGTTCACATTGCTACTGCCACTGCTTTCTGGAAGAGTATTTGCATTAATTTGTATGAGTTTATACTGCCCAATCTGTCTCATAAAAATGTGCTCAGATACGTATGATGAGATAGCTGTGAAATATCTGTAGCTGAGTGAGACTTTCGGAGGCTGTTTTTAGCAGGATTAACACAATAATTGAAGTGCAAATTCTAGCACTCCAGAGCAGCACATTGTTCTTGCAATATCCTCATCAACAACTGGACCCTTAATCCCCAGGTATACTCCAGCAGTTTCTTAAAGACCAGAATACATAAACCAACACTGCTGTCTCCTGCACTAGTGAAAGTAACATAGGATTCACAGAAACTGCATGTGTGGTGAGAAAAGCTGGTTTTGGTAACATTCTGTGAGATAATAAAATATACAAGTGACTTAGTTTAGTATATCCAGATTTTGCTCTCTTTTTCATCTTATTTTTCACAGGCTAAGGACTTTTTTATGTTTTTTGTTTGTTGGGTTTTTGTTTGGTTTTTTTTTTTTTTTCAAAGAAGCATGCAAATATTTATGGCATGGTTTTGTCTGGATGGTTTTGTCTGAAACAATCTGAAGCATGGCTTCAGATGCTGAACATCTCCTTAATGGTAATGTTACTGTTCATTGATTGCTTTTTCTTACATATATCTCAAAACACGTAAATCTCATGGGTCTTCCATCAAAGATCAGGAAACCACAGCAAAGAAATAAGGGATTCTAGTTCTTGAAGTCAGTTTTTGATGAATTATTTTAGACATCTAGGACTAAACTGGGTTAAATTGAAGCTGCTGTCTGTATTTACTTGCCTAAACATTTATAAACGGATTCTTTAGTTTGCAAGAAATGTAGCTCAGCTGCTCACTTGGAGCTCTGGTGAGTTTAGATATTCGCAGTATGAGGTCCAAAGTTCTAAAGGTGAAAACAAAATTATTTCAAAGTTCAAAGACTACTCTTAGAGTGCCATTTATAGGTCCCTAAAGCCTTTAATCCGCTAAATAGAGTGGAACATTTTTTTTTCCTTTTTGGGCAAGTTGGTTCCAGGTTTGATAATTCTTACATATTTTTGTTAGCACAAGTGGTGTCTTGCATGGAGGACTACACCCATTCACCCTGTTCGAAGGAAGTCCCTGAATTAGGGTAGTGGTTGCTTCATACTCCCTTTATTTCAGTAGATGTATATGATCACAACCAAAAGCTTATTCTTTCCATCTAACTGGTGAATCATCAAATGTCCAGGTCTCTCTCTGGCTCTAGTGTATAATCATGTACTCAGTGCAGAAGTCTCACTGAGATGCCCAGAAATACATAGGACAAAGTCTAGTTGCTTATGTGCAATTTTATATACACATTGATTGCAATGAGAGTTTTTGTATGTATAAATTTAAGCTTATTTTGCCATGTCAAATGAACTAAATAGCTTCTTTATAAAGGCAGTACATTTTCAGAAGCAAGTGCCTCTCACTTTTAAATATCTGTTGATCTCATATAAGAATACTTAAAAGAAAGGTGAAAAACCAGCAAAAAAATTGTTTTGTGCTTCTGTTTGGGATGGAGATGAGGTAGTCTGTAACAAGTACTTGTACACGTTGAAGTGCGTTTGATGTGATGGCTTCTTAGACAGAAAATGTGAGAAATAGACCCCTGCGAGAGAAACTGAATATTCAAATTGTGAAAGATTTTGTCAGTGTCCTATGATGCTGACTCTTTCCTGTTGCTATTGGTCCATGGTTAAGCAATGGTGCTGGATTTCAAAAGATTTTGCCATCAATTCTATTTTCTTTAAAATTAAAACAGGCTTTTTCTGCTGAGAATATATTTTTACATATATATGGAAAAAATACATGTCATTCCTATGTTAACAGCTCTGACACAAGTGGTTTTGGATTTTCTGGTTTCCATAGAAACATTAAAAACATTTGTAAATCATTTTTAGGTAAACATGTTCCATTTTATAACAAGCCAGATGCACAGGCTGTTACCCCTTTTTAAAATATTTTCAAAGACCATGTAACTCGGTTTGTAACACAACCAAAATGAAAAAAAGCTTTAATTTTTTCTTACTGTTTTTTACCATGACCAAGACATTTTTCCCTTCTCACCTTAGGCTGGGGATGATAGCAACAAAAAGTGAGGTTTCCCAGAAAACTGATATGTTATGGAAAGATGGACAATTGGTGGCTTTCTGTTGTGGCAAGAACGATCAGATAGTGACTTCCATGCTTCAGTCAGTTTCTGTAAGGTCCTGTGCCAAGTTTAAGAAGGCTGTGGCAGGCAGTGGTTGTTTTAACAGGCCTAATAACCCTGTGCAGCCTCACCTGGGTGCCCACCCACAGACTCTACCACTTCCCCTCAGGCCATGGCCATCAGTGCTGCCTAAGCCATGCCTGAAGCTGTGCCTGTGCTCAGTTCTGCCTCTGGTCCTATCTCCTGATTAGGACCCCTTAGACTCATGCTGAGACCTTGTGTCCTGCCCTGTCTCTGCGCAATTTCCTGCTGTTCCTGTCTGGAGTCTCAGATCTGGTTTGTCTCATTGCTGTGCCTGCTGCTTTTGATGTATGCTGTTACCAGTCCTGGCTTTGTCCCCTGTGTTCAGTCCCCAAGGGACAGTGTCTGTGGGTGCAGGTACGTCTTGTCTCATGGTCACCTCTACAACTGGCTTGCCTGCATCTCGAAGGCAGCCAGCCCTCTCTGCCCTCAGCAATATGGTCCTCTTGGTGACCACTCTGTGATCCGAAGCCTGCCCATGTCAGTGTCAGATCTGTGGTGATGCCATGGTCTATGATGCTGTGGTTCATGAAGATCTTTGACGAATGGGTTTAGACTCCTTTTTAATAGGTGTCTACTGAAATGTCTGGTCTCTTTGGGAGAAAAGCTGGTGCTTTTGCCCCATATTAGTCTCCAGCCTGGCAGCAAGAGTCCCAGACTGTGACGGAAGCTTTGAACAAAGGCTAGCAATTTTGATGGGAATTCACCATACTTGTGACTCTAAGCCTGAAAAAAGTTGACAAAGTGCAGAGAAGGGAAATGGATAAGGACAAGAATATTCTGAGAAAGAGATAAGGAAAAGTGTTTCAGGACAATAGAAGAAAAGATAGTTTTGTCTTTATTTCTCTTTCCTAATAGCAAGCTAGATGATACTGGAAGCCACTCTAGAGAAATCAGGCTGTTCTGTGGTCAGGCTGTTGTGTGAGGTTAGGGAGAAAAAGACAGAAAAAGGAAAATGCAGCAAGGATGCATGTGAGGTGTGATAGGTTACGTTAAAAGACAATTGTTGCATGACACTGTTGGTGACATGTTACAGATGAATCAAGTGTAAGATAAAGAAGCCGTGGTAATCTTTTTAAATTGTAGGCAGTGTTTTTTGATTAATGTAGCCAGTGAAAGAGATGGAGGTACCTTCAGGAATAACAGTTATTTGGCTTGGACTGATACTTATTTCTGCAATAGAGTCTATGTAAGGTTAGCAAGGCTTCTTGGTTCAGTAAACCCTCCAATAAAGCCACTTAAATCCAAATGTGTTTACCTTACTTTTGACTTCATAGTTTTTCATGTCAATCACAACTATTTGTTTTTAATGAGACCTGTCTCCCTCCTAGCCCATCTTCTCCAACTATTGCCGTAATCATGCAGGGAAGATACGGGGACATAGCAATCTTATTCATTGTTCAAATCGTTAAGGTTGCAGATAGCAATTTGAAATTTGTAAATATTCTGACAAGTCAATTGCCCCCTGCCCATTTTATACCCATAATCTGCCAAGGTAGGCCTGCTACTGCAGACAACATTATCACTAACCCAGCATGGGCTGTCATAGAGCGATATCTGGCAGTATGTTAATAAAAGACCGGAAGAAGAACAACAAAAAAGCAGCTCAAAATGACAACTATAAACAACCTGCCAGTTGCAATAAAAAATGTTGCCCCTAGGAAATTAAAAATTGTACACCACAGTGATCATAGCCTATGCTTGACTACACCAATGTGTGACATAAACATAAGATTATGACTTCTCTACAGTTGAGGCAGAGTCTGAGGTGAAACAGAGACATTTTTTCCTTAAACATGATGCCTCTAGTAAGAGAAATGCAAATATGCTGTATTCCTGACAGTTTGGTTTGCTTTGTTTTTGTTGGGGTTTTTTTTTCCCTCATGTTGTGTTATATATTGTCAAGTTTGTCTTGGAAGACTTCCCCTCTAATGAAATGTGTAGAAAGACTCACAAATTCCAAAATACAGAGTGATATTGTGATTATGCATATTCTTGGTGCTTTGGGTAAAGAGAAAACAGAGCAGATGCTGTTTGATGTAATCAAAACAAATTGCAATCTTAAAAGATCATAAACATACACTGTATTTTGGTATTATTCAGTGATCTCATTGTTAGAAAAGTATTTTAAATGAAAACTTGAGTAGCTAACATTTAAAGTCCTATGAAAAACACAATCTTTGCTCTAGAATACAGCCTGGATATTTATATTTTTAGCTAATGATTTTTAACTCATTTTTAACTAATGAGCCCTCAAAACTCTTGGCAACCAGAGATCTTCTTTCTTGTTTTGCATGGTGGGGGAATTGGAGTTCCTACTTTTCCGTGGGTTTTTTTGCCTGCTTCCAGAGCGCTCTTCCTACTTCGAGGCTCCCCTGACTTCCCAAATGCCTGGTGTCACTGCTGACAAGTACTCAGTGTCTTTTTTAGATTGGAGGCATGGACTGGAATGGTGACCTGCAGTTCAATTGTTTAATCTCTACCTTTGCAGAGAATTACACAGGGGAACACTGAGGTTTTTTTTCCTCTTGCTTAAATCTCACGTTCTACCCAAAACAGTCCAGGCTGTGAAGAGCTGAGTCAATGAGGAATAATTTCTTTTTTCAGGCTAGAACTGCAGTGGTGTTACTTTTGTTTCTGACAAACAGATTAATATCCTGCCAGGTTATTCACAGGCAAGAGATGGGCTGTCTGCCCTTTCCATCACCCTGTGCCTTCTCTTGTCTCAGCTGGTCCACAGTGGGAATGGCTCTTTGTCCAGATGGATGCTGAAGTGAGCTCCTTGGTGGCTTCATCTTGTATTTACCTGTTTTGAGGAGCTTGTATAGAGCTTCTGTCCCCTTCCTTAGTATTTAGGGATGGGCAAGACTCTTGACTTGGAGCAGGGGTGGAGCTCAAAGCAAACACTGATTTGGTTGGTAAGATATAAGCAGTCCCAGGCACTAGTAACACAAGACAAAATGCAAGATTTCAGGTGTTGGGTACAGCTGCTAAAGAGGGTGGGAGGGAACTAACACTGAGTGAAGAAGTGATGCTTATATTCTGAAAGTACCAGTATTTCTGAGCTCTGGTTTTTGAGAAATATTTCTGTCTCTTCAGATTTTGGCAGTGTATGATATAATCAACATGTACAAAGTGAATTTGCAGGGAACTTTAGCCTAGATGCAGTTTTCATCATATTTTTGTCACTGTACATGCTGGAATGCAGACTTTTCACTCTGAAAGGCAGATACTTCTGACTCAGAGTGTTGGGTCTTGTTTAAAGCAACATTGTAAGGAATTTTCTGCTATAACAGCAGATCTGTGTTTCCTGGATATCTTCATCCAGATTTGGATGATTAAAAGTCCTGTTCTGCTAGCAGGATAAGTGACTGGGGTCATTAAAAAATTGAGGTACCCATGTGTGGGCTTGGTTACCATCTGAATTAATAAGTCCTTAGCTTTGCTTTACTGTAGAACTATATTTCAATATTTCATATCTTTTCTGTAACTCCCTTAAAAAGGAGGATTTTCCTATGGATAAGGCTGTAGACCACAACTCAGCAGTGCTGGACAGTTATTGAGCAAGTTGTGATGTGTATAAATATCTCTGTAATTATCATGTGGACATTGTTCTATTTATGTAGGAGTGTCTCTTTTCCATTTAGGTTAGAAATTTGGTTTGCCTTACACCAATTTAAGAAAGTATTCTCTTACTGGCGTAGGTATTCATCCATGGAGCTACATTAATACTATTTCAACTCTTCCATTCTAGCATACTACTAGAAAAATTGCATATGAACACAGGCTTATTAATGTCAAGGAACTATTGTAATTATGAATGAGAGCTCAATACCAAATAGTCATCAAATATTATTAATTTTTACACTTTTGATTTTTTTCTGCCCTGTTTTTGTTCATGCAGCTACAGGATTTTCACTCTCCTTGCTTTTCACCTTCAGACTCAAGGGGATGTGAGCTTTTAATCAGCAGGCTCACAAACTGTAGCTCTTGAGTTCTGTGGCCATCAATCGAGTGTCAGAAAGTGTCTTAAAATGGAAAGGTTAGAATTTGAAATATCTGCTACTGTTTTCCTGGTCCTTTTTGGGACCAGGTAGCAAAATTTTTTAAATGTCGTGTTCGTAAAGGGATAATTTGAAGCTTTTGTAGATGTAAATATAGTGTGTTTGTTGCCAAAGTTAGTTGTTATGAAAAATGTAAATGGTAATTTTATTCAGAACATTTAATGGTTTTTTTGAGTAGCCTTTTATGGTTGTCACACTGCCAGGTATAATGGGTGACCTCTCTGCTATCACAGCAGAAGAAACTACAAGGAGGGGGTGTCTTACTTCATAGCTGGTGAATAATAACCGCAGTTATTTCCCTAAGGGCAATGGGACCCAAGATATTGATGAAACTGGTGCCTTTGTCAAAGGAAAGCCATGGCTGCTGTGGCAGCTAAAGCATTAACCTGCCTACTGTTTCTCACAGCAAGAGTGTCTTGAAGGTGGCTGAAGCAACAGAGTCAAGACTGGTGTTTTTCTCTCTCCTTCCCTCTCCCATTTACCTCCTAAGTAGCCTTAGACAGGATGATTCATGTGGATGCTCTGTGCCTCAGCCGGCCAGTGCATACAATGACAGGGTGGAGTTCACTGATCATGCACCTATCTTCCGTTCTTTCAACTAATGTTTTTGAAATTCTGGGATTTTTGCATGGGAGGTATTGCACATATGCCAAAGTACATAATTTATCATTATGAAATAGGAGCTTTCACATTTCTAATATTCTTCACTTCTAGGATTTATATTACTGTTAAATTATATATTAAAAGTACTTTTTTTTAAGTTATAAAGTCTTGAGGAAAATATCACCAGAAATAAGTTGGATCTCCAACTAACTGTTTGATCAGCTGTTACACACAGTACAAAAAAGAAGCAAAATCCTTTTCCAAAGGATGCTGAAAGTGTTGGTATTTGTTAAGCCTTTTTGGAGTGTGATGATTGCTGTATTCAGGCCAAAAATAGTGCTTAGGAAGAGAAGGAAAAAAACAAGCTGCCCCTAGCATCAAGATTAATAATCATCAATAAAATACTGTAGGTAGAATCACTTCTAGGAAGAACAACACTGGATTTATATGAATCCAAGTTTTGTTGAGGTTGCATTTATTCCAATGTATATCAAGAAACTTCACCAAATTAACACCAGGAATAAATGTTCTGATGGTGATTATAGTTTATGATTTATTCTGTCAAAACAATGAATGCAACTATGGAAAGCAGCTCTAGTGGGTTTCAGGTTTAGCTTAAGGATAATTAATTATATCTGGACAAAAACTAGGCCAGTCTGTGTCCAGACAGGAAAGATGTATTCATCTCTCCAGCTACAAGTACAGTAGTTCATCATGATCTATCTTTCGTCAGTGCTGGGCAGCTTTCTCTGAAACAGTCTTTCATTTTGGAGTAAGTATTTGGATTTCTTATTCTGCTGATATATCAAATGGGTAGGCCATGTATAAGTGCAGTTCAGTATGTTGGTGATCTGGCTAAATTTATTTGGGGTTTGGTTGTGGAGTTATTTCTTGTCATTTCCTCTTTGTAGTGAGGGATATTTTCTCATTTAGCATTTTATTCTGACCTTCACCAGGACACCCAGGCAGCGCTGGCTATCAGTAATGTTTGAATTACTTAGTCTGTACGTACACTGAGTTTGTCACAGATCCGTTAGCTGAACTGTGTGTGTGGAGTGTATTTATTTCATTTATTTTTGTCAAAACACACAAATCCCCACTTACAGCCATTCTTCCTGGCAGAGAAGTGTCCTAGTGGAGTAATGAGGTTGAAGAATTAAGGAACCTAACGCCTTGCTTATGTTTCGGGTCTGCGAGCCCTGCAAACCTTGGCAGGCAACAAGTTGAAGCTCTCAGAGTCACAGATTTTGGAGATTTGAGTGTTGTAAGGAAATCATACAAACTAGCTTGAAGCTTAGAAGGTCTCCTCCAGTGGAAATGCCCCAGAGTTTTTACTGAAACTTCTAAGAAATGAGACATGGACACATTTTCAAGAATTGTGTTTCTGATGGAAACCGTTTTTGCAATAAGATTCCTGACCAATTGTAATTATGAATACCCACTTCCAAATTTCTATGGCAATTAAAGTCCACAAACATTGAACTTGCTTAGTTTGCAAGGTGATAGCTTCGATATAGCAACTTGAGTGTAGATGTTGGGCAGAAAGAGTACTTCCTTGTCCTGAGTACTGAATGATCTGAATTGCCATTAGAAATTCAGTTCTGATCCAAGTTTTGGATCTCTTGGTCATAAGCCTGGGCATTCTTATGTGCAAGGGTCAGAACTACCCTTGGAATTTCCTTGCTGGAGGCAAGGAAAATGCTGCAGAACTCATTTCCACAGCTGGAGCCTTGGATTGACATTAAGGGAAATAGCTGATTTAGCAGGTAACAAGTAACCATTCTGTACTGTTAAATAGCACTTCCACACCTTGCATGTATGCACATTTTTTACAGAATAGCCTATAACATAATTATTTGCTGATGGTACTAAATAAGTGTCTGTTGAACTTGGAATTGATTTTTGGAAGCCACGGGACAAGAATGCTTGCAATGACATCCAGTGTCATGAATAGTTTCACTTAGTTCTGTGACACCTAATTAGCTCACCCAAATTTAGACAGACATGACATTTACACTGTGAGGTTTGCAGACTAGCTCAGTAGGTGAATCAGCCAGACGAGCCATGGGTAAGTCTCTAATACACTTTGTTCTTTCTGGAATGATGCATCTGAATTGCAGGAGTTTTTAGACTAAAGCCTCTTTTTTTCCAGGAGTGTTGTCAGAAGTGACTTGACAAATGCATGTATTATTAAACATACCATACACACCCCTCCTCCTGCCAAACTCCAGAGTGAATACATCAACAAATGTATGTTTATCAACTATCAGATACTGTATCTTGTAATCTCAGCTACAGATTTGCTACAGGTTATTCTGAACACTTGATTAGCGTCCTGGATCTCTGCATCGATCGGCAGAGGGTTAAAATGGAGTTTTGTATTAGTCTTTGTAACATTTGTAAGGTTTTTAGCTCGCTCTGTGTTCTTCCCTCTTGAACTAACACTTAGTGGCTTAAGAGAGCTCTCTATATAAAAGTGCTTGGTACTATATTCTGAATGAGCACACTTCTTCCACATACAGTAACAATTACATATTAAGAATTCTACTGAATCCCCAAATAATGTAAATATATGCAGTATAAAATTTCTTTTTTAAGTGAAACGGGTGGTATGTAGGGATGCCCAGTTTCTGTGCTTTTGTAGTAAGCCCAAACAGAGATCTGCAGCTGTTGGAAGAAGTGGCCTAGTGAGGTGAAGCAGGCATTTAGGATACCTTCTCTGAAACAGCTCTTTTCTTAAGGCTTCAAGTGCTGACACTTCTTTGGGGATTATTACATCTTCCTGGTGTAGGTTTCTAGGCTACCCTTCTCACTACTATGTGAGGCCTCAAGTGATTTGGTCTTGAATTTGTTGTATCTCATTTCCAATGGGATTCAGCCTCCTCCTTAATTAGTAACTGATACTGTTTGGGTATCTAATAACATGACAACTTTCTGTTTAAACCCACATGACTGCAAATAATAATCTATAGGGCATGAAGTTACAGATTACTTCTGTTCTCTTTGTGTTTAACCATCAAAATTCAAAGTTTTCCAAATTAACAAGCTGCTTTGACTAGTCTTACCTAAAATGAAATAAAAGGAAGCTCCAGAGATGCTAAAGTAGGATGAAATGTGAAAAAGATGATGAAAGTTAGCTTGTCAATTGTAGCAAAAAAGGGCTGAATTGAATCCAAAGTTGGTGTTGTCGAAGATAATATGAATAGCAAAATTCATGAAAGAAACTAAAGGTTGACTTAACTCTGGTAAACTTCTGTGGCAGCAGAAGTGACCAAGATTAATCCTTTATCTATGCAGAGATACTGGAGAGCAGTGCCAAGGTAAATCATAGTCTTGCTCTCATAGAGGAGAGTAAGGAGCTTTCTGGCATATTGCTAATGCTGGCTGCTGAAGAAGTACCTGCGCAGCTGCTAGATGTGGGACCTTCTGGAGTTGATATACAGGAACTCTTGACTGCAGAATCCTCAGTGAAGCAGAAAAAACAGTGAAATACCAAAGTTGCTACAGAAATACAGTTGTAATTGCCTTATCCAGACTAAGCCATCAGCAGTTTCTGAACAGAGGGAAGGGCTGCATGTACGTATATATAGAGAGAGAGAGAGCACACAGCGCACAGTTCTGGAAATACATATATTGAAAGGGTTTAGGCAAATTTCTGTCTGTTCACAGGATCTAAAATCTGTTCTCTGTTCCATGTGTGAGCTGGGACCTTGGCAGTCCTTGCTTTGCCTTATTTCTCTTCTTGACAATGTCAGGTTTTCCCAGGCAGACACTTCTTCTCAGGACTTTTTGTCTTTAGCGTGTTACTAAATGCCAGGCACAACCCAGACGCTGGGTGTTTCAGAACCCTGGAGGTGACTCTGTGTGTCCAGTCAGAATGACTGTGCACCTATACTCAGATGCATGAGGTGTTGTGCTGGTTGTTTATTGTATAACTGCATGGGGTATGCCAGAGCAGAGGCGGGAGATTTACAGCATAAGCAGGCTTACTGCCATGTTGGTCTGCAGCAAATATATACATACATACCTCATCACAGAGAATATTCAAAGTCAGATATCTCATACCTTTGTAACACTTGGATGAGATTCTTAGTGACATAATATTATTGCTATCCTGAACTTGTACATGCATGTTTGTTTATATCATGCCTTTGACAATGATGCAGGATGCCCACTGTTAAGGGAGCACAGACATTTTCTAGAGCAGTCTGAGTTCTCTCTATTACGGCAAAACTCAGATTTAGATTATGGGATCTAACTTTGTATGCATTTCTGGTGTCCTGTGTGCAATTCTGGTGTCCTCAACATAAAAATGACATGGAACTGTTAGAACAACTCCAGAGGAGGGCCACGAGGATGATCAGGGGGCTGGAGCACCTCTCGCGTAAAGATAGGCTGAGAAAGTTGGGGCTGCTCAGCCTGGAGAACAGAAGGCTGTGTGGAGACCTCATAGCAGTCTTCCAGTATCTGAAGGGGGGTTATAGGGATGCTGGGGATAGACTATTCATTAGGGACTGTAGTGATAGGACAAGGGGTAATGGGTTAAAACTTGAACAGGGGAAGTTTAGATTGGATAGAAGGAAGAAATTCTTTCCTGCTA
>JANHGB010072274.1:15331-34634 GCA_026283785.1 Coracopsis vasa
CAAGGCCAGGTTGGACAGAGCCTTGGGTGACATGGTTTAGTGTGAGATGTCCCTGCCCATGGCAGGGGGGTTGGAACGAGATGATCTTAAGGTCCTTTCCAACCCTAATTATTCTATGATTCTCTGATCTATCAACACCACACAGTTGGTGGATGGGATCTATCTAACACAACACAGTTGCGGTCTACTGACAAACAGAGGCTGGAAGAGTGCAAAGCTTTATCAGTAATCCTAATTTTGAGGTTCAAAACATTTTTTTTTTTTTAATAATTAAATTTACTTTTTTCCTTTTTTTTTTTTTTTTTTTTTTAAGATAAGTAAGGAAATTAAACCACAGGGATAAGAAATATCCAGAGAAGCAAATAAACACATGATGACTAACATTCAAACAGCTTCTAATGTCTGTTTGCGTAAGAGTAACTTTCATAAAATAATACAAAGGTATAGAACTTCCCGTGCAAAAGTAATGATTTAGAGCGCACTGAGTTGTAGCTGCACTAATAAAGCTACTTGGAGAAAGAGAGAAAAAGCCCAGCACGTAAAAGAATGAATGTGTTGTAACATGTCTCAGCATGCTCTGGAGGTGCCTGGATCCAGCAGAACTCTGAACTTTGGCTCTGTACTTTCTGTCCTGCTCCAGTAATTAAGTCAGGAGATGACCTAAGTCTGACTTGTTCCCTCTTGGTAGTTGTTCTGCCCTGAGCTCAATGAAAACTGTTTTCTTACTGTGCATTTCACCAGTGATGGCAAAAACATTCATTTTTATCTAGCTGTTTCTATAGCCAGATAATAGGAAAGCAAACAGTATTTTGGAAGCTGTTAATCCCATCTATTCCTTTAAATTAGTCAATGAAAGATTTCAAAGTATGGTCATTATTTTTTTTTGTTTCAATCTTAAGTGTGAAAAAGAAAAGGAATTCACATTATGGACGCAAGTGCAGACTCCTGACTCATCTGCAGGAGGCATCCTAAGTTGGTAAAAATTATGCTTTTGAGATGTAAAAAAGAAAGAAAGGCTTTGCCAATACCAGCATAATGTTCTTGCTTAAACCAAGCTGAAATAAATCCATTAACTTAATGTTGCAAAATTGGAATAAAGTGAGACTGCAGTTCTTATTGTATAAAAAATTGCCCCAAATGAATGAACAGTGGGTACAGATACACTTGGATCTGCTCCATCAAATAATTTATTTTTCTTGTGTCAACTAAAATGAGGAGGATGTTAATTCTGTTGAGTGAAATGGAAATACATCATGTGTCTGTGATGACTAAATATTTTTTTTCTGGGGTGAATTCTGTTTAGTGTGGCAGAATTAAGACTTCTTTTGTTTTGTTTATAATGTCTGGTGCCCCAGTAGTTGATCAATTCAGAATTATCTACCTACAGAGATCAATGAGGTTGTTTATTTGACAGAAGAATTGCAATTCTCACACAATTTAGCAAAAAAAAAAAAAAGAAAAAAAGAGAATATAAGTATGTGCATGCACGGGAGATAGTTTGATTCCATAAGTATATTATAGATATAATATCAAGGGAAGATATGTGATGTGAGAGGGAGTACATTAGTGAAAGATACCTACAAATGGACAGATCAGGCAAATTCTTCAGAGAGCTCTTTTAACAAGGTTTCAAAGACCTAGGTGGGATTATTCAGTTGGGTAGATTCAGGGATGCCTTTCCAAGTTTACATGCACAATGTATGGTATGGCAGGCCCTGAGGAAGTTAGTTAATAACGAGTTAAAACCAAATCTGCCATTGAGGTATCTAGTGTTAAAATACATCAAAAAATGGGAAAACTGGCTTTGCCTAGGTCAGGATGAGGGAAAGTGTTCTTCCTTGCTATTTTTTTTTGTCTGATTATGTTTGTTTTTGTATAATTGTTCTCTTATTTTCTTGTAGCATGATGAACATAACAGAAACTGATCAACCCCTCATTTTCATCTGCTTAGAGATGTAGGAGAAAAAGACAATAAAATCAAAGAGTAGTAGCTCTAGAGCTAATAAAAGTACTTTTTTGCCTAATGCACAGTCATCGCCTCATAGAAATCAGAGCTTTAGGAGGGCAGACAGACAAATCTTGTAGATGCATTTGGTAATGTTAGGATCATGGATAATTTTTACAGTTATGCAAGCTAAGACAACTATTCAAACTTGAAGCTTCATTGCATAAGGGAAATGCTCATTCAGGGAGCAGGAGTTTTGTTATGCATATACATATAAATGCATATACTATTTCCAAACAGTAGTCAGTCTATTGTGGGCTATTTGTCTTTGAAAAACTTGTCTAAAGTGAAGTCCAAAGGTCTCAATTGGAGTAATGACCTGATCAAGTGTAACAACCTTGGTGTATCTGTCAAGTATCTAGCTGCTTTTCTCAACCACATCTTGCAAGAATCTGCTAAAATGAAGACTCCCTGCTCAGTGTCTGACTTTGCTACCTCCTGAGCTTAAGGCAGTTGTACAGCAGCAGAAGCACCCATATCAAAGCTTCTTCCTTCCTTTTCTCCCCAGAATTCTTCCTGGTTTCTTCACTCATATTACTAGTAGTGCTAATGTGTCCATGAGAAGTGACAGATCGGGGAGCTGATTTGGAGGAAGAATTAAAACATAACACCTCCCTTACGGCCCATCATTCCAGCAACACACACTCACTCCAACACAAACCACTGCATTTTACATTGCAGCTACTAACTGCTGGTGGAAAGGGCTTTTCAACTCCTCTGTCCTCATTACTTGCAATGGCTCTGGCACTCATCTGACAAGTGTGACAATTTTGGTAGCTAAACTGGCAGAGACTGCCGTTAGGATAATTTAGCTATGTCATGAAAGTGCACGCTGCAGGGCTATTTCCTGTTTCCTCCTCACATTCCCTCATCTAACTGTCAAATTAAGATATGTAAAATGATATAAAGTACACACCAGTACATTAGTTTAGGGCCTTTGTCTTGCTAAGAGATGCTTGATAGCTGTGGGAAGTATGGGGAAAAAAAAGATGGTAAAAAAGAATAGGTGGAATGAAGAAGGAATAATTTAAAATCATTTTTACCCACTC
Source organism: Coracopsis vasa (assembly GCA_026283785.1). Classification (NCBI taxonomy): domain Eukaryota; kingdom Metazoa; phylum Chordata; class Aves; order Psittaciformes; family Psittacidae; genus Coracopsis; species Coracopsis vasa. The sequence continues at coordinate 18,386 of JANHGB010072274.1, forward strand.
ATCTAGTCTAAGAATCTGTGCTTTACATCATCTTAGAAACCTTTGCCTCCAATTCCCGATATACAAGATCACTGTCTTATTTAAATACCTCCAATTTTGTTCTGAATGTGCCTTATCAGTTTCAAGAAATGAGGTATTATGACTTCCCTACATGTATCGTTTCTCTTCTTATGTACCTGTATTCCTCTTCTTATTTCAACCTGTTTAGCTACATCTCATTGTGAGCTCATTAAGAAGAGTATTTCTGATATCCTTCATAATTTTTGTTATATTTTCCTGCATTTTAGCTCAGATTCTCCTGTTATTATCCATAATTTTGCTTAGCGCCTTCCCCTTGGTGGGTCTGTCCCTCCCATGATATGCATCAGCTTGCCATTTTTGAATTTAAACCTGAGCAATTTTTACTTTTCCTGAAATCACTTCTTAGTTAAGCTTCACAAAGGCCAGAACATCTTCTAGAGCTTAGATTCTTAATCATATTTAAGCAACTGAAAAGAAAAAGAAATCAATTTAAAAGCCTCCCATGATAATGTTTGCACTCGCTAGTGAAACATTGCAGTAACTAATGAGATGCAATTAATAAAGAGGCTTTCTTATACAGGTAATAGCACTGCAATTTATTGTTACTATTTATTTTTTTTTTTTTTTTGCAATGGGATATTCATGACTGACAGTCCCAATGTCTTATTGCAAATATCATTAAGATTGGCTGATATGTGTACACTATCGGTATGTCCAGATTACGTACTCTCTTCAGAATGATGTCACTCCCTTTGGAAGCACCATAAACATTTGAGATGCAATTTGGCACGAAGAGGAATCCACTGAGAATAGCATTAAACTATATCTTAAAGCTACTTATTTCTCATTACCTGTAAGACTTGATTTGTACATTCTCCCAGAGCCCTGTGCTAGCTTTACTTCTGGGAGGAGGCAAGCTTAACAAAGATTATGGGGAAAAGAATAATCTCATGTATACTTGCCATAGTTTAAACTTGTGTTGCCATCTGCACTGTTTGTAAAACAGCAAATACAGGGGCTTTACAACAATCTGTGTTGACTGTGATACTGCAAACACTTCCTGTTGCAGCCCAGATTACTGCACTTTATTCACCCTAATACTGCATGGTTTATGTGGCATTTCTTATATGTAGGTGGAATTTGGAAGATGTTACCATTGCACTAATCAAAAGTCCTAGGACAACTACCTTTGACAGTGTGACCTTAAGGCATTGCCCTTCCCAGAGAATTCTTTGTAATTTTTAGAGGGGGCTCTGAACACAGTATCGGTCGTGGTGAACATAAGTTGTTCACAAATGAGTGCATTAATTATACCTATTCAATACCTTTTTCCTGTGTTTTGTTTTGTTTTTAACATTCAAGGTTCATCTTGACCTATGCTATGCACCCCTCTGTACTGCATCATCACACATCTTAGAGTAACCCTGTCTTGCAGGAGGTGTATATCATTATTTTAGTGATAGCCAGCATGCTTCATAAACTTAAGTGCAGACAAATTCACAGAGCACAGATGATGAGGAACATGGACCAGCTATTTGCAGCTCAGATGCACACCTGCTGGGGTTTTTTTTCTGCGGGGTTTTTTTTTCTGCAGGTGTTTGTCCATAGTCTTTCTTATTTGATAGTGCTCATATTTGGAAGTTCTGTTGACAAGATCAGAATATTCTGTTTTTTCAGCAAAATTCATTTCCCATCTGCTTCTGATATATCTCTCTATTCAGCAGACTCTGAAGAATAATCTTGTCACTCTTGAAGCATGGGAAGTTATAAGCACAACTCATGCCCTTTTAATGTTCATGGTTGTTATCTGAATAAATTGCTGACATTAAAGGCTGTAACCCTTTTTAGTCTGAAAATTGACATTTTCAGAGATTAAGCTCCTCTGTCTGGCTAATGTTGCGCTTGTTGTGCCAGGCATATGCAATGTCACTAATTTCAAAACTATTTGCATGATGCGTTGGAAGCTGTAACGTCTTTAAATGGAAGTAACTGCAGACTTATTCAGGGGCTGTCACCCTCTCTTTTCATCTTTCATCACCATTATTAGTGGCATAAAGAGGCCAAGCTGATAGTTTTTTTTGGTTAGGTTTTCATAGTTTCTTTCCAGATTAGAAAAATTCTCCCTTAATAGTGCCCCAGAGGTTCAGGTGATAAATTGCAGGTGATCCAGCCAACACGCTACCTCTGGATATCAGCCTGCATCATCTCTGCTTCACTCAACCTTCATGAATTATCACTGTAAAGATTAACTCTCTCTAATCAGTTCTTCTGACTGCACTTGCAGCTTCAGTTCCCCATTTCTAATTTTTTTGAAACTTAGAAGAGCTATGGGATTACTGGATGAAGTTTATTCTTTTTATTCTGTCCAATTGCTTCCTTAAATTTTATATCCTAAATTTGGGTCTCCCCCTACCCTCTTCCCACAGATATGGTTGGTCCTTGCTGTAAGAATTAACCTACTAAATAAAGCATGCTCATTCAAAATGATTAATTTAAGTGTGTTAAGAAAGTCAGCAAAGTTAAATAAACAAACTTCTTTGCTATTGATTCTTATCAGAGCATCTATGAATATGTTGAAGCATGATAACAATTAATTCAGCAATGATTTTAGGGGGTGGAGAAGGTGAGCTGTGTGAGTTCATGAGAGTGGCACTGATGGTGCATAATAGTTTAGGTCTATATATACTGCTAACAGCTTACATTTACGGGCACCCTCTGTATTATGTTCTGGTATTATTCATTGTTATTATTATTATTAAAGCTGAAGATGTCTTGTGCTTCTGTGAATACTAAGTTCTGGAACAAAGAGTCTGTTCCTGTGGAGCAACAGCAATTCTAGAAATAAGACAAGAAAACTAAGTCAAATTGGTATGTGCCATATAATTATCCTTTTGAACACTTAACTTACAGTAGAGCTTTTGGTTTTCACCTCTTTCTTAAGAATAGGACCTGGTTCTTCACCTTTTTGCCTGCTAGCTTAATGCCCATCTTGTAATAGAAAAAAGGTGTTTCAGAATTTAAGGTGCCAGCCCGGGGTTAAGGATATCTGTATTTAGTTTCCTGTCATGACAACTGACCAAAACTACTTTTCAAGTTTGTGATGCAGCTAGGATGCTAGATCTCTTTGCAATCAGTGAGACCTGAGCTCCTACAGTTTCATTAAACAGAAACAGGCAATGAAAGAGCTTGTTAGTCTTTAAAAAACATACTTAGTAATCTGAAATGTGAATAGCATAATTTCCAGAAGCATGTGAAGATGAAGACATTACAGATTTTGAGGCACTTAAGAGTTAAAGTAACAGGTGACAGATGACTGCTAAAAGAGAGGACTTATTTTCTCAGAATGAGAAGACAGGCATTTGTTTTCCCAAGAAAAAGACTTTCCCGCATACTGTGTTTGCTTGTTCATTGGAGACCATAATATACAATATAATAAGCAGAGTATACAATTTAACTGTACTATTTTATACTGATATGCTTTTCAACATTTAAGTCAATATAATATTTCTCTATTTACCGCTCTGTCTTTACTGTTGTGCTGAAACAATATCAAATGCTTTCTTGAAATCCAGTTAAAATTCTGAACACTCATTTACTTTTATTGTACAGTCATTCTGGGTTATACATTCCATGCAACTTAAACTCTTTTATTGGCAACATTTAATGCTTGGATGATATAAGGAGCTCTGCACTGGGTACCTGTTTCACAGTGCAGTCAGGTTTGTTAACGCTAGCACTGCTGAGTTTATGTTTTCCTAAATTATTCTGTCACTTTAGTCTTCAGTTAATAGTTCTAAGTTCTGTTGTAGTATACTTTGTTTCAAGACTAGATAAATTTCAAATGCAAATGAAAAGAAACCTCAAAAATCAATGTTTAGAAGAAGGTTTACAATTCTTGCTGTTCCATAACCCTTTGAGTGTTGGTTAGTTTGTTTATTTAAATTTTATTTTAGAGAGTCTTTTTCTTAAGCTGCTTTTTCTTTCTTTGCACTTGTACTGAGTAGATCATATTTTATAGATGACATGTCCATGTTCTGTGCTCATCCAAAACACTCTTAGGCTTCATTTTAATTCAGGAAGAAAGCATCTGTACAGCAGAACTGAAGGGGAGACTTTAGCGAGCATGCTGCATGTACTAGCAACTCTAGGGAATACGTGAAGCCTGTGTTGGGTTGCCACTCAGGCTAGCACCCTTTCACAGCGTTTACCTCCTGTACTGTCCCAGGTACCTTTTCACTAGCTTCCATCACACTTTTATTTTGTGGTAGCTTTTGCTCACACCTGGTTGTGTGAGGTTGTGACAGTTTAAGGCTGTTCAGACAAAAATTGCTGCTTAGGGCAAGAGCTGCACACCTATTTGAAAGCAGAGCTTAGCATCCTTTTAATAGCTGCAAGAGTGAAAAAGAAACATGGGGGTAACAGTTTAAGAGTTAGAGGGAACTGGGGTTGCAATGGGTGCTCCTGGTAGAGTATGTATTCATAACTGTATAAATGAAAGTCTGCACCCAGGAAGGAACGTTCTTAATGCAAATATTTCCAAATGCCAGACTCAGACACACTGATGATCTCATTTCGGACTGTGTCTACTGTGATATTTACAGTTGGTCTCAGTGTTGTCCCACATGAGCTCAAGCTGCCTCATATTCACCACCCTCCCTACCACCCTCCCTAACCAGAATCATTTATGCTGCATCTCCAGCATGGCATTAAAATACCTCTTGAGCTGTGCAGCACAGAGTGGACTCACTTTGCAGACACCTTGTCTGCTTCCACAAAGCTGTCTTTGCCTAGATTTGGCAGAGTTCAGGAGTGTGAGAGGGGACAAACAGGGAGGAAGTCAAAATAGGGAATCATGGGGTTGCTGCTCACTGATTTCCCATTCTGGAGGCCCGCAGGGTGGGTAAGATACTGCCAGGAGAGGGAAGATTGGAGGTTAGGAAACCTTAACTGCAGAATTTCCCAGTCTGAGATGAACTGTTGTTTGGAATTGAGCTGTGGAGTTTGCAGAAGGCTACAGCCTAGTTGACAAACAGATAAACTACGTTAAGGATGACTAAACTGAATCTCTGCTAGGACTGTAAGCATCACAATGTAACTAGAAATATCTCTCAAGGCTGCTTAGACAAGACATAATAAGACATTGCATATTGTCTTATACTGTTATAGTTTTATGGAAAACTATCCTAGCATTTACTGGAGAATGCTCATAGGTCATATTCAGCAATTTTGATTGATAGAATTTTACAGTACAGCTACAGTTCTTTACTGTAAGAATTCATTAAATAAAAAGGTTCATTAAAATTCTGTAAGAATCATATAATTCATTTTCAGAAGGCTCTTGAACTCCAAGGGAAACCTTTTGCTTTTTTTTTCCTTATAGGCATTTTTACAAGAAGAGTTTCTGTTTAGCAAGGTGGTGGTGGTGCTGTAGTAGTCTCTGGTGCTTTATGAGACCAGGAATCTCAGCAAGACTCTTCATTTACTATGGACCAGATCCAAATTACACTGCATAGTAGGTGAAAGTCTTTGCATTGATTTCAATAAATGTTGAATCAGGCCCTGTAATAGCGGCCAACTTTTTCTCTGCCATAATGGTCATAATAGTGTTTTAAAAAAGTCTGTCTTTTTCTTTCTTGGTAAATGTACCATATGCCAGCATCATAATTAGTTAGGAAAACACAGTGTGTACGTTCAAAGGACACTGAATAGCAATGTGTATGGAAAGCTAGCAGACATAAGAAGATGTTTCTGCTGAACCATTAGGCACATGCTTACTGTTGGTATTGCTGTCTCTGCTCTCCACTTCCTGCTGTGGTGATAAGTGCATGGATGTATTATTTTTTCAGTGTTGTTGTTTCTTTAAAGTTGTTTCTCCTTTGGAGCTCCAAAACAGCATATCTGCGATTATATATAGGGATGCTGTGTCTGTGTATAATATATTAAAAGTTGGCTGCCATCTTCATTATTTTTCCTACTAGTCTTCCTACTGAGCACAGTTGTTTAGTCACTTCCAACATTCATATTTAATTTATCAAAAGGGAAATGCAGTAACACTGTAAAGTCAAATCTCTGATTAGGTGTGTGAAGGTGAAGGCTTGGAGTTTTTCTTTGCTCTCATGTGATCTTTACCCCTGGAAATGAATTCATGTTATTTTCTGTGCTTGCTTCTAGAGTCTGTGCAAAACATTCTAACGTCAGTGCAACTTGTGTGCATATCCCTACTATCTATGCAACTGTGTGGCTTCAGTATAGGGTATCTTCTGTAGTGTCCTTCATATTAACTGCTAAAGCCATGGAAGTAATAATGTAACAGTGTATCAAATGTCTTCAGTATTTGGACCTCACAAGTCTTAGTAATCTGTGTTTCCCATAAATCCCTCTTAGCTACTCAAAGGAGAGGACTGAGATGGTCAGGTATATTTAAATAAATAAGACTAAGACCATCTAAGGCATGATACACAAGACCATCTGACCTAGCAAGTAGGGAAAGCTCCCCAATTTTTCCTTGGGTCCAAAATTCAGACAACATGACATCTCAAAATAGCACTTTTTTAACTTTAAATGGACTTGGGGTTAAAATACGGATTTAGACCAGTGTGATAAAATATGATCAGATGGGTAAGGAATTGTGCAACTTATATTCACCTGGATCTATTTTCTCACATTGCTGCACATGTGCTCATATTTAGTTAAATTACTGTCTGCCTTATTATGTTACCTAGGAGCACTACAGAGCAGACAACCCTTGTTCCTGCCCCAAAGAACTTTAGGACCTAATTACAATGCCTATAAAGAAAAAGAGATAGAGAAAAGTAAATCGGGAGAGTAAAAGAAACAAGCAGTATTTGGTCACTATGATCTGTGGTGTGACAGTTTTTACAGCCTTACAATCACCAGAACTTTTCTATAAGCATCATAAAAGTTTGGATGAGGACAAAGAGGTGTTTTTGCAAATGCCTGGGGAACTGTGTATCCCATATGATGAGAAAAGCTAACCATGATTTAGGTAACCTGAGTCCCCACAATATTACGCCATGTTGGTGATATGCTCTGTCTCAGCTAATTCACCTTGACAAACCATTGATTGAGAATTTATCCAAACATTAGAGACAATCTGTGGGAAAGCTGAGGGGCATTTGTTTGAAATACTGAATGGGCACTAGAGATGGACACTAGGTATACATTAGACATGGGTATTCTGGTGGACAGTAAAAGAAAATGGTAGGCAGGAATGTAGGTTGTGGAAATGGTGCACTTTTGATAACAAATAGCCCCTTAGCATGTTGTCCTCCATGTAGCTGGTGTCAGGGAAGAGCTCTTGCAAGCAACATATTTTGCCTCCAACAAGAATCCGCCAGCCAGTGTCATTGGTGTCATGTGCATTGGACTTGGATGCAGGGTTATTGTCTTTTGAGTATGAGAAGGATGAAAGAATAGATGCAAATGGTAAAATTAAATGAATGAATTAAAAGTTAGAAAATAAATAAGGATGCGTACAGAGGTGTGAAAATAGGAATCCAAAGTAAGAATGCTAGTTTTCGGATGTGGGGTTTTTTTTGTTTTGTTTTTTTTAATTATTATTTGTTTGTTTGTTTGTTTGTTTTCCACAGAATTAAATAATCCCTACATGTGAACTCCTATTATTGTGTGTCAAGGTTATGGTCCATTTTGATGCTAAGGGGCATCCAACTGCATGGTTTTGTGGTAACTGTGTTGGAAAATGACGACAAATGCAAGTCCAATGTAGAGGTGATTTAATGGTAGTCTGAAACACGTTTGTTTGCAGGCAGTGACACCCAGAGCATCCTGTCTTCCTGAACTTTAGAAGTAGACTGATCTAACGGTTAATGATGTTCATTCCCTATCAGTTGGCACATATCACTCAGATAATTGTAAATTTGTCACACCTAGTTTAAAATGTCAATCAATGAAACATATCTGATAAGACAGAATGCCTTATCATGGTTGTATTATAAACAAGACGAATTAGAAAAATTTCGAAACCTTATTTCCAGAGAAAGTTCAAACTAAAAGAAATACATGGTGCAAACAACGTCCCTCACCCTTCTTTTTTATGAATTAGAAGGCAATGAGTATGGATATGAATACTAAATTAACTTCTGATTACAGTCTCAAGAAGGGTATTTTACTTTTCTGATCATTACATTTGACTCATCTGGGAAAGAAGTTCTGTATGTACCACACCTATCAAGTAAACATTTAGATTGGCATTAGGATAAAATTGTAATATTCACTCCCTGTTGTTACTAAAGGTTTGTAGGAAAAGGTTAGATGAGAATGTATCTGTATTTGCAGTGCTTCCAGGCAGGGTTTCACATTAGAGTTTATTGCTCAAAATTAATATCCTGGTTTTGCACCAAGTATTACTCATAGGTTCACAGCTTCAGTGTTTTACTATAAAAAGAGAGACATCTGAAAAGGAACAGGTTTTGTCTCAGCACACACTGGTAGAGGCAATGTGATACTCTAATCTTTTAAAGGTCATATTCTCCCTCCATCTCTTCACTTTCAGCTTTTCCTTAAATGTTAATGCATGACCATTGTATGCCTGTTGCTTCTAACTGATCAGAGGTGCAGCCATCACATGTAATTACAGTTATCATATAAGGAACTGTGTGAGGCTTCTGCAATAACCCTGGCAAGCACCGTGTATCACAGTAGCAATAAGGAAACTTCTCACTTCAGGGTAGGCTGATTACTGTAGAGGGGATTCAGCTGCTGACTTCCCCTGCTTCCATCCTTGTCCCTACTGCTTATCCTTTATTTTCAAGTGCTGGGAGTCTGCATGCCTTTCAGAAACTTCCAGTAGTGGCCTAGGAAAGCCTGAGCTCACTGGCTTCATTGATCTGATCTGACATGACAAGAACCAAGTACTAGCACCCTACACCTACTAGCACCTGAACACAGAAAACCAAAGCTGCTTGGAAGATGCTTTAGATTTAGTTGCATTCTTATGTTCATAGAAAAGCAGTGCCATGCAAGTGTGCCTTTTGTCAACACACAGCATGGGTCAATGCTATCAGCACCAGGGTTCTCTAAATTTGGCCCATTAAGCATGAAATACAGAACTACTTTCAAGCATGAATTAATATTTAGCTGAAAGTTTTCCAGTGACAGGTTTTACAAAAATAGATTTCTTTCCCCTTAAATTGAACTGGAATAGCAATGGTGTTTGACACATTTTGCTCTCAACTGAGAGAGATTTTTAATGCATCTTGGAGCAGTGGGGTGCAAAAGTTTGATAGTTTCTTTCCACTGAGTGCACAGAGGAGCAAGAAAACCACTTTTATTTGCTGTGTTTATTTGTTCAAGTTTTGGAGCTGAGGGGTTTGCTGCAGCCTTTTCTCATATAATTTCTTACAGTTTGTTCAGGCTCTACTCTGTTAAGTGCTGACACTTGATAGGATAAACATGGTATTGAAAGCCCAATATGCAGAAAGATATTAACTTATGATAATAAGCTGGTCCTGGAAAAAAAAGGAAAAAAAATAAAAAGCCTCCAAATCTGTAACATCTTCTGAAAGACTGAGCTATTAGGAGGTTCTTGGAGCATGTTGAATGAATCTTATTGAGAGAACCAAGAATTTGCAAGGAGTGAGTCCACTCAGTTTTCATTTTGCTTAGATTTTTCCTGTTGAAATGTACCATATACTTCAGGCCGGCTGGTTAAAGCAATTATTGTGTCATAAAAGCTTTTTTGCTGAATGGTGAGGGAAGACTTCTACAATCTTCCTAAACCTAAACTTTCCACAGCCATTATTAATAGTCTTTCAAATTTTATCCATATATTCTGCATGTGTGCGTGCTTCTACCCTACTTCTTAATAATTATGTTCTGATGTGACTTTCATAAAATTTCCTTTTATTTGAAGCACCCCAGATGAAGACTTGTTTCAGAAGTTTTAAGTTATGTACCTGGTGTTTAGTCAAATTGTTTCTTTCAAGTTTGAAATCTTTTCTAGTACCCCTCTCCAAACCCAGTATATTTCTGTCAGCCTCCTATTCAGCCTGTGATACAGTTAAAAAACCCCAAAGATTATTCAAGTGCCTATTTTCAGGAGAGTGGGCAGAAGAGATAGTGGTTGATTTTAGATATAAGTTCAGTTCAGTCTTAAGTGCATTTAAATCTTACGAATTTGTTTTGTTTTGTTTTCAAATGGTGGTAGCTGTTGTGTAAGTTGTTCTTCTGTCTTGAGATAAAACTTCTTTAAAGTATTTGGAAGTTGAACCTAAGTCCTTGCTGGCTTCAGACAGAGCAGGTCTGGACCTTAACATTCAAAGGATTACAAGATTATATGGTTTTGTCATATTTTTTATTTACTAATCATTTAATTGTGGAACTGACATTTGCCTCCAAAAGACTCTCATTCTGTAATTATTGTGTCCTAAAATTGTCGTCGTCACTTTCTCATCACAAGATCGTACTCTCTTACCTATGGCTCCTGATCTCTCCTTACCAAGTTCTGTCCTTGTATTAGACCAATCAGCCTACAAAATCACATGCTTAAAATGCAAATGTTAGCAGTCACTGTGCTTCAGTAGTTCGTTCCATAAAGGGAATAAAGAAAAGCTCTTTCTAAGATTGTAAAACTCATTGCGATGTAACAGTGTTGAGGCAGAACTCAGAAACAGAATACATAAAACCCCCAAATTTTGTTGCAGAAAAAATGATTAAATATTTGATTTTGTTTTAAATATATATAACGATTTTAGCACAATTAAAATGTATATAAGTTCAACTATTTTTAAATCATAGTGGCATTTTAGTAGAACTATTGATAATTTGAATATTAAAAAAAAGTTTTTAAAAATCCAAATTAAAGGAAAAAAATTAAGTAAAATCACTTGAGTAAAAAAAAAAAAAAGAATTGCACCTTTAAAATGCATGTTTGGAACTACACAGATTTATGTGTCATCCTAAATTAATGTAATAGTTTAAAAATACTGAATTAGTAAATATTTTTAAAGTTCCAAATTGAAATAATGCACTTCCTTAAAACTGAGAAAAAAAAATCAGTGGAAAAATATTTGAAATGAAATTTTCATTTTGAAAAATTACCAATTGGCCTTATTCAATGAAAAACTAGGTTTGACATCATCAAGGAAATCTGTTCAGTGCTGCTGTGCCTGACTTTATTGCTACTTTTTCCCAAATGGAAAATTCTCAACTCAAAACTGTGGAATACCAATGCATTTCAGAAAAAAAAAAAAAAAAAAAAGAAAAAAGGACTTTAAGAACCTTTAAATGGTGCTGAATATTTGGCTTCACTCCAACTCATTCTTAGAAATCTATCACTGAAATTTTGCATGTGAGCATGAGCACATACCTGCATTACCACACATCCACAGACAAGCAATTAGCTGGTTGCTGTTAGACCAGCAGCATGCAAACCAGAAGGCCATGTGAGTGCATGCAGACTTACCATGATTTGTGTCCTGCAAGTGGAAGCTTCAGGCTGAAGTGGTCAGCCTTATCTTTAGTAATAATATAAAAGAAGCAGTTAAAATCAAGAAGAAACCAAGAAAGCTGTCCTTTCATGTGAACTCTGAGACTTGCAGCTTCATCAGCATAAATAAAATTTCTTAGTTTGTTTCTGTTGATTTTTACTATAAGGCCACACATTCCCCTAACAGACTTTTAGCATGAGTGCATAATTGTAATTGATCTGGTTTTTGGTTGGATTGCCATAGGGGAGTATTAACCAAGAGTAAAATTAAGTGACTTTTATTCCAGATACCATAGCATCCCCATGAAAATAGACCAGCAAGACTACTTTTCTCTGGATATCAATTCAGTAGCCCTTAAAATATTTGAACCATCAGTTCCAAGCGTCTGCTTCACTATTAACCAATAAATAAGAAATTTATAATACTGAGATCTCCTTGATCTGTCACAGTATAGCACTGATGCTGTTCACTGCAGGTGGAGCTTCTTAGATGCTACTGTGGGGGCTGTGTGGCTGAGAGGGAAAGAGTAATATGTATACTTCCACTACTGTTCTAGTCAAGCTATTGTATTTGTTATCTCAGGGGAAGCAACAGGAAGTTTCCTAAATGGCAAAATAAAAATTGTGTTGCTATATGCATATTTTTTTGTAATTCATCTCATGCAAAAAGCATTGAACTTCATGGGTTATTTCATTTAGATATTACATGAATCTTTTGTATAGAAGATAAGTTTTTATTTGATATATCCTGTGTAAAGATATGAGCAGGGATGTAGATGGAGAACCAGTATGCATTTAACACTGGACAGCTTTTATCCTTTTTTTAAGTTAAATTTCAAACCTCTTAATACAGTTGTGCTGAGAGAGGAGTAAGGTCCTGGTAGTGGTGGCCTAAGTGATTAAGCTAGGCAGACAGGCAAAAGGATGAAGGTGAGACAGAATCAATGGAAAGTCTTGAGCAAGCTTGCTGGTACATCATGGTAGAGGAGAGAAATCACTTGAGATGTTTCTGAGGTGTTTGCATTAAAGGATGGAAAGATCTTTATGTGATTGTGTGTCAAAGAGCCAACCTCAGGCTTTAAAATCTAGCAGTTTACATAAGTAGTGTACACTGTTTTGTTTGGGATTTTTACTTCACCAGTATAGAGCAGACTGTGTGGATTTGCTCTGCTTCCTTAGCTCTTAAGTGTCTTTTGATAGATGTGAGTAATATCTTTTGCTGTCACCGAATAGGGGAGAGAGCGGAAAGACAGGGGGAAGTATAGGAACATAATGAACATAACAAAATCGGACCTTTATGGAAGCATAAACTCAATCCATTTAGAAGGATTTGTGTTATTGCATTTAATTTCCTCCAGATGTTCTTGCAAAAGGGGAATTTGGGTTAACCTGGGAAGGTCAATGGAAAAACATGATTTCCTGGTTTTAAAATAGGAAAAAAGGACCCTTCTTGTGCTAGACTCACAGCTTTACAATTATCAGAGTAGTAATTGATCTTACTTACATTACTGTATCTGCAGAGCTCTCGAAGGAAAGTGAGGGAGGGGGATTTTTGGCAGAGGCACTACCATGGCAGCTATTAAAATTCTAGGAACCTGCCTACCACTCAGAGCCCCTGAAGAGCTGATGGAGAAGAGGGCCTCTGTGTTAGCATTGGATTAAGATTGTTTGCATTTAGTCTGGTTTTTATGTGACTAAATGTTGACACTGACTGAAAGAAAGAAAGAAATAACAAAGAAAATAAGGAAATGCTAACACCAGAAATAGCTTTACTTAGCATCCTATTTGGCAACATCAGCAAAAGCCAAAGTACCTCATCACCCTTAATCAGCTGCTTTGCAAGAAGTTTATTTTATTTGGAAAAGTATTATATTTATATAATATATAAAACATATTAAAGGATAGAAAAGCAGTATCATGAATGTGATGGGAAACCTAGATGGTTCACAGATGAAGTCATATGAGCTAATATAATGTTAAGCATGATTCTGTAGTCTGAGGAACTGGAGACAAGTTATCTGTGTCAATTGCTTGAGTACAGAATGTTGAATACATGTTTTTTTCCTTTCTGCTCCTCCCTAGTACTCCATTCAGTGAGCTCTTGAAAGAAAATGAAAATAAAGGCAATAGCATAACACAGAGATGGGCTGTTGAAACAAAAGTGTCATTGTCAAGTGCTCAGTGGCGTGTGGCTTTCTTGTACAAAGGACATGGTGGTGAAGGCTCAGATAACTTTTTGTTAATATTTTTCCCCAGTGCAGGGAAAGGGCTGGGTAGAGATGTGGATGTTACTGGTGTGTTAGACGAACACTCCCAGTGTTCCTCTGATTCAAAGAAATAAAGTTGAAGACCCAAAGTTTTTTCCTTCTCTAGTAGCTGAATTAGTCGAAGTAGAATTTTCCACATCTTAGCCTTCATGTCTGCTATTTTGCTGTCTTGGCGTATTTCAGTAAGGCAGTTTACTCAGAGAAATGTGTATTGCTTAAAATACAAATTTACTTCCTTTTCCTCCATTTATTGGTCCCTATCTTCCACAATGGAAATAAAAAATATCAGTCACTGTTAAACACCAAAAGGCAAAACTGTTTCCGCATGGTAGTTTATTGATTCTCTTATTTTCCCATTTATTTGTTTGTGCTTTCACTTCGCATAGTTCTGTATTGAAAATAAGTACACTCTGAGCTTTATGCATTTACTTTCTATTGCCTGTGGCTCTTTTTTCACAGATAATAATGTGTTTTCTTGGCCATGTAGAGTTATTTTGCAGCTGTTTCCAGTTGGGACTGGGACCGTCTTTCTGAGTTTCATTCGGAAACAAAATAGTGTTGGGTTTTCCTGCTATTAAGTGAAAATCACAGTATATATGTGTAAAAAATCTCAGGTCTACAAGAGTGTTCAGAAATTATTGTACAAATAAATAAGAAACAATTGTAGTCTGACTGAAGACCATGAATTGGGAAAAAAGAGCCAAATAAGAAAAAAAATTATATGTTTCAATAGATGTAATTGTAACCTCTCTAATATGTTTGGACTTCATGGCTGTTAGATTGAAGGAGCCATGGAAAGAGGGGATAGAGAGTGTTAATGGGATTTGGCAAGGTTTCTGAAAGGCAAGATGGAGAGCCATCATCATATTTATCTCTGCAAGCCTGACTGCAGTTGCCACAGCATGCTGGAGTCATATTTGTGTTCTAGTGTAGTCTGCTCCAAATAGCTTGTTTTAACATGTTTGATTTGTTTGTTTTAATTTGCTTTCGTGCATGAAGGTGAACTTAAATGGTCTTTTTCTAAATATTATTCACAGGTCCCGATTAGGTTAGCTCATCACAATGGGCTAAAATGAGAGGATGTCTACCACGTGCATCCAGGTATGGTGGGAATAGATATCTGGGATCATCTAACTCCCATCTGTGCAATGCAACACATGCTCATTAACACACCAGAGAATGTTTTTTTCCTTCTGAATCATAAGTGCTGTGTAATCCATGGCCTGACTCAAGAGGGAAGAGAAAGATATCATACAAATAACACAAGCTAACTGCAGATATTTTTTCCCCTCCTGAATCAGTGTCTTTGCCAGTGCTCAGTGACTCTCCTAGTTTGTCCCCTCTTTTCCTCCAAGGATCTACATTACCCTGAATAAAAAGCTATCTTTACTAAAAACTTACTTAATGCCCTCAACGATCATTATTAGCTCTTTACTGCCTTGCAAACTTGGTCTTGGTGTGGGACCTTCTGTTCCCAAATCATACTCATGAAAATATTCCCTTGTGGAAATCATTCATAGGCTATGTGTGGCAACAACCACTGTGTGATGGCTTTAGTGAGTGTGACTGTGGCTGGCTGGTTAGGGCAAAGTCAGAAAGGGTCCAGGAAACTGGAGAGAATTGAGAAGAAAGTGAAAAAATAAAATCAAACAAAAATATAAAGCCTGCTGTATTGTGCAGAAACCACATCAGACTGATGTGACATGGAGAGAGCTGAGAGCAGTAGGAAGCCTTGGGCTCAATGCTACTCTCTCATTCTTAAATTGCAGTTTTCCAGCGGGTGCCTTCCTGTTGTCTGCAACAGCAGATGATTGGTGATACGCAGTTAAGTGTAGCATTTGGTTTTCCTCAGAGATGCTATGCCTTTTTGTGTAGTTGTTAAGCTCCACAGTTGGTCATCAAGGGAAAAATAGTGACACTTTCTGTTACACGCTTGGGTTCTCTGCATAGGGGAACATTATGATAACATAACACAACAGCTTTGTCTTTAGTTGGTGTTTTTCCTCATTAAGCTACTTTTTATTGTTTTCCTGGTAATATCTTAGGTAGCAATAAGCGGACTGCAGTCTCCTTTTTTTTTTTTTACTACCAGTTTTCACTGAAATGCATTTAATTAAGAGAATATATATTGACATGCATAACATAATCAGACCAGGGACTAGAGCTGAAATTGATTGAGTGCAGCTCTTCTACACTTATTTCAATTTATGAATGTTCACATGCAGATGGGTAGCAAAAAGGTTTAATTTCCATTTGTGTTGTTAGCACAATCCTTATAATGTAAGCATTAATTGAACATGCTCTGTGTCAGTGTGGAGCAATCGAGCATGTCCAGTTTTCATAAATGGAAGTCAGAGGTCAATTTTGAGCAGGTTCCAAGCAATCTACTTGTAGAAAATACCTTTACATTTGATTAGCTATAGTATTAAAGATTATGTTCCTAGAAAGTCAGCATTAGAACAAGCAAACAAACAAAAAACACTAGCAAGTGTTT
>JANHGB010072276.1:0-17934 GCA_026283785.1 Coracopsis vasa
ACTGGAATGGGTTGCCCAGGGAAGTTGTGGATGCTCCATCCCTGGCAGTGTTCAAAGCCAGGCTGGACAGAGCCTTGTGTGACATGGTTTAGTGTGAGGTGTCCCTGCCCATGGCAGGGCGTTTGAACTAGGTGATCTTAAGGTCCTTTCCAACCCTAACTATTCTATGATTCTATGATTCTTTGGCTTTTTGCCAAGACTGGTATAGAGTTAATAAAGAATCCCTTAGTGCTATTTCTGTTCTTTTTCAACCTGCTCAGTGCCTTTTAGCATTGTTTTTGTTCAGTTTGTTCTCTGCTCTCCCACTGGAGGGTCTACCATGAAGATGGCACAATGCAAACATGACCTTCCTGCTGACAGAGGCTTCGCTCTGCCAGCAAGCTTGGAAGTTAAATTTCTGGCAAATATTTTAATACAGTTCTTCTGCTTCACAAAAGAATTAAAGCAGATGCAGAAAAGTACAGAAATTGGCTCCTGTGGACAGATTAATAATAAAAGAAGACTTTGTGACTGTTGTACATTTTCAGAGCCCTTATAAGTAAAAAAATATCTCCTGAATGCTTTCAAAGTGACAAAAGTTTTTGGGACAGCAAGGCATGCATTTCTTGGGACTGATGATGGATAATAATAGGATGAGAAAATGAAAGCAGTAAGAGGTGAGGTGCTGCAGCTTCTGAAGCCCACTTCTCGGCTGTGGAGCTGAGGAACGAGAGGAGGGTGTGGGGAGCATCCGCCCTCCAGCCTGCTGCTGTGGTCCTGCTGCTACCCCAGAACAAGGTTTCTAGGCAAGCTGATGTGTATTTATGTCTCACATCTAAGGGTGCCAAGAAAGATAAGGAAGGAAAGGAAAATGGAGGGAATGAAGAGAAAATGAGATATAGCACCAGTTCTTCTCAGGCTCCAAGACTTATCAGTGTCTGTGAGGAAGAATTCATTCTTATGTACTATTAAAAGAGGGAAAGAACATTTTGGTGTATATGCTGCAAAGGCAATGTTTTTGATGTGGGACTCAGATTCCCAATGTGAAAAGACGACATTTTGCTTTTAAACTAAGTATCTTTCTTCTCAATTCCTTATTTTAATGGTTTGTTTGAATTGTAACCTTAATTCTTGTGGTTAGATAGGTTGCTCTGAAGCTGGGAGACATACACTAAAAGCTCCAGCTTGAAGTCAACAATTAGACAATAACACAATGTTGAGATTGGCAGGGATTTTGCTTGTGGCCGATGTTGGATGCAATCTCTGGATCTTAATTCTTAATGTGTTAATTATGCTATTATTTTAGCAATTCTCTAAAATTTTAGGAACAGAGGAATTTAGGACTGGATAACTGAATACTGAACAACTGCATCTTAAAATTTACTCATTTTTTTTCTGATCCTATTTCCCATGGAAAGCTGTTCCAGAACTTCATTGGTTTTATGGTTAGAATTTTTTTCTATTTTCAGCCTAAATTTATCCTTGCCTAGATTATATCAATCTGGTTTTAGCCTAACACTGTTCTTTCTTTAAATAGTTCTTATCCCTGGCTGATGTTTATTCCATAGTAAATGCACTCACATCTCCTTTCAGGCTGTGTTTTGATAGTCTGACAAACAAAATATTTTAATTTCAGTTCTTTGAGATAGGCTCTTCTTTCTCCCCACTATCCCCATAGCTGTTTTCTGAAGCAGTTCCAGACAGGGCACATCGATCTTGCACATGGATGACCAGTACGGACATGCTGTGCTTCAGATGAAGTCTTGCTGGTGCCTTGCTTCTCCAGTGGAAATACTTCACCTGACACATGTAGGATCTCACTTGCCTTTTTCCCTAGCTGCCGCATCTTGCTGGCTCAGAAAGACAGTTTCTCTTCTTCCTCCCTTTTTGTTTCAACTGATGAACTCCAGATTGTAGCAGGGAAGCTAATTAGTCTGGGATTGCATAACCTCACACTGAAATTAAAAATAAACCCTTTCATTTGTTTATTTTTATTACATGATAAAATTAAACTCTCTGATTTCCTTCTTCACATAGATATCCCTGGTACAGTGCTGCCTATTACAACAGGCTGTCTACATAGTCTTCTTGAGATGATATTGACCCAAACATTGCTTCATTTTGGAAAAACCAGTTCTAGGCACAGACCAGTCCAGCTGAGTTCTTTCTGTCGAAACTTTTAGCTGTCTCGATTGCTGCTGTTCTCTGATCACTGGTTAACAGTCAGAGCAAGATCTCATTGCATTTTCTCATCACTTTGTTTAGCAGGTAGTCTTTTCTATCTAGAATGTAAGCTGGTGCAGGCAGAAATCAAACTTTTTAATGTGAGATTTTACTGTGCTTCACAAAGTAGTGCTCTGATTCATTGGTAAGACTTCTGAGAACTGTAAAAAATACCTCATAGAGGAATCCAAACGAGAATCTTAAATAACATTTTTTAAGAGAATAAAAAAAGGCCTTAGATATATTTAGATAATTTGAACTTAGAAACATACTAAATTTAAACACTATTTATGAAGTAGGGATCTGATCTGGGACAGTATCCAACAACGAGCATCTCATGGTTTTAAGAAAGTACTTGGCTTACTGTGAGATGCTTTCTGCAAAGGAGGTGCTTTCCCTGAACTAGGATGTGAGTTGCACCTGGAACTGGTCGACGATGGGAGCGCTGGTTTCACCAAAAATCCAAAATGCCAATGCCTTTTTTCTGAAGAACGGGATTCATTTTTAAAGAACACGGATTGCACATTTTTAAAAGCATACAACAATATTATCAAAATGGATTTAGTGTCCCCATTTCTTAAAGAAATGAAGGTCTGTTTAATACTTCATGCTTTTTTAACAAGTTCTTAAATTTTCAGTATTTTAAATGGATTTTCTGTGGCCTTTGGATCCTGAAGGTTATTGTACATGTGCTCTACAAGACAGTTACTGTGGCAATTCTGAGATATCCTGAGCACCCAAGCTTCTCACTGGCACCCTACTCTAATGAAACTGTTTGGTGTTCAGACTTTCTCCCCTATAAATACAAATCCAACCTCAAATTATGATCTTTGCAAAAAATACCAGGAGCAGAGAATTCTACTCTGTTTGCAAGGAACTTCCTACAATAATTCTGATAAAACAGGTTTAGGGGTTTTGGTGGTTTTTGGTTTTTTTTTCCCTTCAGGTTAGATATGTTCCCAGTACATACTTTAATGAAAGATGGAAGATATTTGTTTCAGGATCAAAGGTTTTTATTTTTCCTCCAAAAATTACTCCCCTCCAAACCCAAATATGTAATTATGTTGTACCTGGGGCTTCTGCCTCTGCCAAGCTGTGTAGAAAATAGCAAAAGGTATTTCAACCTTACTTTCACAGATACCAGAGTAGAGGAATATGCAACTGAGAGACAAGAAGGCTATGTTATAACATTACTTAGGAGTGGAGAGACAAAGAATTTACTGTACACTCTCCCAGCTGTAGCTAAAGAGACTGAGACAGAATATACAATTGCACTGAAAACACTGTGACAACACTTTTAAATGGTGGTTAAAGGTCTTGGAGAACGTCACAAACACAAGAAGTGGAGTGCAGGGTATAAATGAGGCTATACACAGTTTCTGAGCTACTATGAGAGCATGTGAATTTGGTACCATGCAGGAGAAAATACTGAGGGATCTGCTAGAGGAGAAGTCCCCTGTTCTGTGTATTCAGGAATGATTGCTGTTTAAAAGAAAAACTAACAGTGGCCCCATACAGATAACTGGACATTGCTCACAGCCCACGGTCAAAGCTGGGAAAGGTTATAGGACAGGAAGATTTACCTCAGCATTTTGCACAGGTACTTCTGCTCTTTGCTAGCTCCGGTCAACCAAAGAACTACACTATTCACTGTTTTTGTTTTCAGCCAGGATGACAGGAACATATTTGCAGTTTACAGCAGGTGCTCAGCCAAGTCAACAAAGTGTGAACTATGCAGTAAAAAATAATGTATGAAAAAGGTCACTTTGGTAGGGTATCCACCCCAGCAAGTTTCAGTGCCTTACAGGATGAATGCCTGAATCCACTGACTGGAGTGATACTTTTGGTCACCACACCGTCAATAAAAATGCTGTGTTGACTCCTGTTTAATGTATGCACACTGCAATCGTGAGCAGGACTGAAAGGGCAATGTGGGATAGACAGGTCCAGGTGAAAAAGGACTGCGTGGTCATACATGATGTTTCTGAACAAGAGTGTCATCTCCCTGGTCAATTTCAAGCGACCAAATGTCCTGAACTGCCTGCATGCGGGGTTGAGTCTGTGGCTTCCAGTGCACCTTATCATCTGCCATTTTGTCCCTCGCCTGTCGCTACGGGGCCGTGCGAGTGTGAGGAAACCCTTCGAGCCCGCGCAGAGGATTTTTTAGGTGTGCATGGGTAAAACCCTCCCAAAATCTTTGTTCACGAAGCCAAACCATCAAATGTATGCAGACTTTTCAGACGGTTGTCAGCTCTTGCCCTGACAATCATTACTACATCTCTTTCTTTGAAATATTAAAAAACCCGGCTTATTCTTCTGCATGGACATCTTTTCACTTGTGACAAAAAGTCATTCTTCCTGGCAAGCTTTCCTGAATCACACCCCTAATGTCACACTGCTTTGCTAAAGGGTCTCACAATGCATGTCCACTTGGCCCCCTGGCAGCAACCAAGGCCTGTCTCCGTGCCCCCTCTGATGACTATGACTTTCATATCTTCCTACTGAGGATGAAGGAGGCAGAATGAAATATCCTGTAATTAACTGTGGATGATACTGCACAAGAAAGACAGCAGTGGTTAAACAGCAGTGGTTAAAATTTGGGTGCATGTTGACAATTATTTAAACAAAATGTAAAGGCTACTCTTAGATGTTGAGTGCATTCATACACCTATTAATTGCCTATTGTCTTTGGGGTCTTACCTGGGACCTCACCCCATACCCTCTACCAAGGGCTCTGGGGGCAGTCCCTCGTGCAGGCACACAGGTACAGAGATCAAGGAGGTCATCCAGTTAAAGACTAACTAAATGTGGTGGAAGATTATTTTTCAGCTGAATGAGTATCCTTTCCATCCTTGGAATGCTGAAGCGATCAAAATAGAAGAGGAGCAACTGTGCAGTCCTGGGAAGAATAAGACCAGCCATTTCCTTTGCTGCTACACATGAAAGCATGCCATTTACCTCCTGGTCTCATGAAAAACCTGTAAGAAGAATCAGTGGCAGCTTCTAGACACAATGAGAAAAATGTAAAGCCTTTCAGTATTTGTGCTAAGGGGTTCAGCCATTGGTAGCTAGCCATACGAACATCAGCAGAAGTGCAAAAGAAGCCATTCTGTGACTTTTTGTGGCTTTTTCATACACATCCTATTCCTGTAGGAAAAAAGGCTGATGATAATTTTCCTTACATCGTTTTGACAGTGCTGGTTATCATACAGTGAAACTAAGACACTGCTTACATTAAAGGAAAACTTGTAAAGGTATTTACTTTCATGCGATATCAAAACAGTATTATCAGTCAGTGGTGGGCGCTTAATGTTCACACACCATTTCTGCATGGTGTGTGGGCATTAAGTCCTAGGAAAAATTGAGGAATATGGACAAGAGTGAAGTTCTTAGAAACCACTGCACTTGGACCAAACTGGAATGTTATAGGGTTCAGCTCTCCCACTAAATATGACCTCATTACAGAATACAGACTTATGAAGGAGTGGGAAAGATTTTCCTTTGTGGGGGATATGTTCATTCCAGTATCAGAAGAGAGAGGACAGCAGTAGATAAAAAGCATTTGGTATCATGCCAGACATTGCTGTTACCTGCTATTTTCAGATGGATTTCCTAAGAAATGGCATTTATAGAGTCATGCTGTGTGCGTGTCCACCCTTCTAACTGCTGGCTCCGCTGACTCAATTTCAGACAAATTTGATAAATGGCTAGAGGTCACAAGTACAGTGAAACCTGACAAGTTTCATTAAAACTTTTATATATGAATATAAATCAAATATAAAGTTATATAAGTAGCCAGACTGAAGAAAAAGGGCATATCAGTGCCTCTGCTAAAGGAAAAGTTGCAGGATGAACTCACCTGCACTCAATATCAAAGAATTTACATGGAGATATTATAAACCCCAGGAGAAGATTTAACTGGTCTTTGTGTCCCAGTAAGTATCGGCTTCTACGCTGGACACAAGCTCCAGAAAGCAGCTTTGTTAATTTTCCATCTCCTGGGATTACTTATTTCTCTTAGACCAGAGTTCTTTAAGGCATTATCCATCCACTGGGAAACTGGACGGGGAGGTGCTTCTCTGGTGACTAATTTCTAAGTTATACTGCTGCAGATTCCCATTGGCAAAATAAGTACTATGTTGTTCAAACAGGGAGATTGAATGATAAACAGCTGAGATGCTGCTGTGCACTTCAACTTCTCTTAAACAACCCCAGTAAGGATGAATACCTAAGAAGGGAGTGATCTCACCAACCCTATGCGAAAAGCCAGGTAGAGCACAATTACAAAAAGAGAAGATGCTGATTAGCTGGACTGCAGATAAGGAAGATGGCAAATTTCCTCCTTAGGTAGAAATGGTTGTACAGCATGGCAAATGAGGGTTAAGTGCAGGTGGAAAACCAGGCTCTGCCTGAGAAGCAATGCAATATGCAAGATGATGGGTAGAGTTCTAGGCTTATACAGAAAGTCAGTCAGATTCACACTTGCTGGCATTTCTGTGCACAGACCAGAATACATATAAATGACTGCATAGGATCTGTGTTGATGGACAGTATTACTTGCCTGGCCACATGCCCTCCCCAGTCCTCATGGCCAGTATTTCAGTCTGCACTTCTTTCCTGCAAGTGGCTTGGGCTATCTCATACCAGCATAGCCTACCACCACAAAATGCCTTCTCTAGAGCCTATCCCGATCTATCTGAAATTTGTCTATTTACTAAGCTTTACGGCATGCCCTGAAGTCAACTGGCTCAGACTTCCTTGGAATGGAAATGAGAAAGGGATTTCAGATGGGTGGACCTTCAGTGATGAGGTGCTCGCTGCAGAACCTGAATGTTTAAATTGCTGCTAGAGTAGCTCACGTAGTCTCAGGCACTGATGGGAAATAGGAGAAAGCAGTTTGCTCAAAACAAGCAGCTAAATGTTAAACCAGTCTGAGACATAGTTTGATTTTTAATTTATTTTTTTTCTTTCTCCAGAATTTAAGCTGCACTTGTGCCTCCTGGAAGGAAGGAGAGAAAAAATAATAGAGACATTATTTTTTTTTTCCCGTTAATTAACCATCTGGGACTGAACTCTGAAAGATTCTGATATAAAATTACATTTTTTTAGCCCTTAAAACATGCATGGTTTCCTTTGATAATGGAGAACTAGAGTCCATTGAAAGGAGTTTTCGCCACTGATTTCATGGGCTCTTGAATCTGGGTCTCAGTATCATATTTTCCAAGGTACCCAGGTACGATGAAGGTAGTAAATAGGCAAAATCTCACCTTTCTCCATTTTTAGACTTCTGAACACTTTCAATAAAGTGGTGCTTGGTGAACTTCAGCTGTTAAAAGGTGAGTTTTCAAGTCTAGGCTACATTTGCATTCCCCATGCAATCCCAAGGCTTCTAGCAGACCACTTTGTCACCCCACTGATCTCCTGATATTTGCACTTCAGTTCCATGGTCACCTGAAGCTAATATCAATGAAGGTGACTGCTAGCAGGGATGGTCCCATGATTTCAACCATCTCCTGGGCATCTACCTTAAAATAGGATCAATTGTTCCTGTAACAAGCCCCTATCTCTTTGTCCTTGTAACTACAGAAAAAACATAGATAGCTGTCTTACAGATTTGATTTTAAACAGCTTAAGTGAGCTAACATTTATCCATCTTCACTAAATCAGGTAAAGCTCCAAAATCTACAAAGCAAACTAGGAAATTAAGGCCCACTCCAGAACCCGTGTTTGTACGGGTCCATGTGTGGTGCTAAATGCTCCTGCATAGGCACATCTGAAGAGACCGGGTTAAAATATTAAGCCCTTTTTCCAGAGGAGTTGACAGGCATCCTAGATAGCCCCAAATAACTGTTTTCCTATTACTACTGTGGAATAATTCACCTCTTAAATCAGGAAGATAAATAGAAGTAACATTTGTTGAAAATGCTGAACTTGTTGAGTAACATTTTCAGCCTTGTCTTTGGCATGCTCTAGAATGATCATACTAGGAACTTAGATAATGGGCAAGGAAATGTGCTTTTGACAATACCTTGTATTATTCCTAATTAATATTTGCCAAGGACCCTCCAACTGCACTAACTTTTGAGAGAGGCCAGTTTCCTTCTTATCAGCAGACATTTTGCAGCTAATATTTCAACAGCTGGAAAGTCAGTCCAAATGCACCCATCCCAGGGTGAAAATACCCTTTTCTGTGGCTCAGCTCTAGCCCGTGTTACGTTGAGTTTGACTCTGGCAAGGTACCAAAGATGATTGTCTTCGTCCTTTCAGTCCCAGTCCTCCTGTACTGGCGCCAAGTGGAGAGCAGGAGTACTGCCTCATTCAAACTTAAAGGAGACAAGCTATGTCTTAATGTGTCAGGAAATGCAGACTAGGACATGATGGGGGATGTTGAAGTGGGGCAGAAGGATCTGAAGATGAGGAGTGTATTTAAAAAAACTGAAACAGAGAGTGGGCTGGGGCAGCAAGGTGGAAATTAAGCAGAAATGCATCTAGCTGGGAAATGGAGCACATGAGGTGGGGTATGAAAAGAAAACTGAGTCTAGCTGCAGAAAAAAAGGAGGCATACGGGGACTGAGAGCTATTGAGGCTAAGGTTTGTGAGGGGAAAGACTACCTGACCACCTGAAACCAGACTAAAGAAGGATTCTAAGTAGAATGAAAATTCAGTTGCAAAATGGTTAGGTGAGCAGAGTGTGGGAAGACTGGGAGAGGACTTGGGAAAGGTCTGATGGGTAAAAACGAAGCTCACAGGGAGACACGTTTGGTTCAGACATCTCCCAGAGAGGGTCTGGGAAAACACAAGTGATGAAAGTGGAGAGAGTCAGGAGAAGGAAAAGAGCAAAACGGAGCCAGGACATGCTGGAAATGCTGGGTGGGCATAAAAGATCACTTGGGAGTGTTGGCAATTAGGTTCTCTGTCTTTTTGAGCACACTGCTTTCAAAAGGTCCAAACAGAAGGCAAGAGTCCTGAACCTCACTATTTGTAGGCCACCAGTACCAGTGAAATCTGCTGGCCAAGTGCTGCTTCTGCAACAGTACTGTTTCTCGGAGACCTATTCTGTCTGTAAGTTGCTCCCTCAGTGCAGAGCTTGGTGAGATTCCCAGTCCTGGTGGTATGCAGCAGGGCAAAGGAGATAGATAGATATGCTGCATGTCAATTTTTAATGTGCTTTGTTACAAGCCTCAGAAATTACACAACGCATGTGCAAACAGACCTAAAAAGTGAAAATTGCACTGTATAGCACTTAAACATTAGGAAATGTTGGACTTCAAGTCATCTGCCTGAAGTAATCTGTTTTATTCACTGAACATCTTATTTTTGCTCCAGATGATTCAGGGAATCTATTAAAAATAATGACCTTTGCAGCTGATGTTTCCCCAGCACATTGTCTATTCTGAGTGCTGAATAAGGCAAGGGTCCAGCAGAAAAAAATAATCAACATAAGAACATGTTATGTAGGACTGTATAATATTCCAGTGCAGGCATGCTTTAAATCAAGAACAGAAAATATGCTCTAAACTGAAGGATGGCTTTCAATATCTTTCCCAAGGAAAACAGTGATTCAGTCCTGGAGATTGATTTTTTCCTCCCTAAATATTTATAAAGGTCTGCAAATGACTTCTCTTTTGGCCTTTTCCACTTTGTAGGTTTTTGTGAAACTTAAAAAAAGCCTTCAAACACACCAGAATAACAGAAAAGAGTAACTGGAATATTTTTCTGCCTTATTTGCACATTTCTGTATAATAAAAATGTGAGAATTTCAAGTTCTTCCTAATTTAGCATTCATGTGCCTTATTTCTTCAACAGAAACAATGCACACATCACAGGATTCTGCATTTTTTTCTGACATTGGCTAGTAATTTACTCGTGAGAATCATCCTACTATAGACACTGTGATTGTTCACATAAGCGTTGCTTAGCAAAAGAAGGGCAGAGTTGGACCCTCCTGGGGTCCAGCTCTATGTAGTTATAGAATCAGTGAAACATGTGATGAATATATGGGAGTGGGAATGGAGAAAGCAAAATGAGTTTGTGACTTGGAAAAAAAAAGAACATGTTTGATTATCTTAGGTCTCCTGTGTACCTTCTCTCCGTATCTGCAGAAGAGAGAATATTCTCTGGCAGCTATCATTTATTATTTATTTTTTTATGCTTTAATTATTTGTGGTAATCCTTGGCTTCTGCTTTTTAAGCCAGCTCCTCTGACAGTAAAGTTTACATGTTAAGGTGTGGAAGGTGAACCTACGGTGAAGTAAAGAAAGAAGCAAAGAATGAAAGAAGGAAGGAAGGAAAGAAAGAAGGAAGGAAGAAAAGAATAAAGGAAGGAAGGAAGGAGGGAAGGAAAGAAAAGGAAGGAAGGGAGGAAAGGAAAGGAAGGAAGGAAGGAAGGGAGGGAAGGAAAGAAGGAAGGAAGGAAGGAAAGGAAAGGAAGGAAGGGAGGGAAGGAAAGAAGAAAGGAAGGGAGGAAGGAAGGGAGTAAGAAAGGGAGGAAGGAAGGGAGTAAGAAAGTGAGGAAGGAAGGGAAGAAGGAAGCAAGGAAAGAAGCAAAGAAGGAATATTGACTCTAATATTGACCATCTGCTATTTTTATGTTTTAATCTGCCCCTATATGTTTTTCAAATAAACCCTTACATGGATGATGACTGATTTCTTATCTGGCTGTTTCCATTACTTTGTGAGCTGTTTTATTTGGGCCTTCATGCTACTGATATAACTTCTTTATGTTTAAATGTAAGGTTTGGGTTAGAGCCAAACTATTTGCCTTCTTATCCAAACTGATTTCATTTTTTTCTAAAGCTTTAAGCTTTGTATTTCCCATTCCTCCCATTCCCTTGTCTCTACATTTCTGTTTCTTCTTTCCTGCTCTCCTTCCAAGCAGCTCCTTTTTTTTTTTTTTTTTTTTTTTTTTTTTTTTTTTTTTTTTTTTTTTTCCCTCAGATACTTCTACTTTTTCCACCTGGCAATTCTGTCTGGGTGGAGTTTGGAGATTTTGGACAATTGTCAGGGATTTCTGGACATCTGGCAACCCATTTGAAACAGGATGGGAAACTTTAGACGTGTCTCTGCCCACATGTAGATGATACTTAAAGCACATGTACAGATCCCAGGAGCCTGGCCTGCAGAGTATATGCTACACAGGTGGTCTTGAGACGGACGGTTATTCCAGCCTGTTTGAGAGATCAGTCACAGCGAGTCTGCTGGATCATGAATGTGTACCGGTGCTGCTGTGTCCCAGCCCCTGGAGCTGATTCATGCCCATGTGCTATGCTGCCTGAGCCAAACATGACTGGGTGTGGCACAGGCAACCCAATTTCTTTCATTCAACTTCTGGGCTTCTCAGTTCCCTGTCATTTACTCTGTTCCCCCACCCCTTTCTGCCTGGGACAACAGAAACTTGGGGATTCGTGCTTCGTTCTGACACTCTTGGAACAGAACAAAATTAACATATTGGGGGCAGGCAAGAGCTCGGGGATTTCTGTCACAGCTCTTCAACCCTGGGGGGAGGTGTGGTGTTGAGTGATATTTGGGCTAATTCTCTCCCTCGATTCCTCTCAGAACTGGTTTGTCTCATATGATAATCATTATTATTAATAAATCCTATGCTTTGGTGCCAGAAGGATTTTAGGTGATATTGAAACCAACTGGGCGTTAAATATCTACAAGAAACATGGGCTCTTGGCTTTATGACTTATGATCCCCGGGTCTCCAAGGGGTTTACAAGTGAGGTAAGCTTTATTAACGGTTTGAAGGTTGGGGAGGACAGGCAGTAGAGATGCAACTCTATTACAAGCATCACCTAGCTGGGCGAAGTCTCCATAATCCTATCCAAAGTGCCGTATATTTGATGACACTCTTACTGTTTCTTGTGCTTCCTCTCTTCCAAAACCTTTCTTCTGTGGGAGAGCCCTTTATCCTTGCACGTCAAAATCTCTGCTGATAGATCCCTGACACTTTCTCTTCCACAGCTAACCTTAAAATCAGGGTTGCTTCATAAAAACAAGGAACGACAAAGGGAAAAATTAAGCATTTCCTTAGGAATCCTGGGTGCAACACACAAGGATTCTGGGAAAGCAACCTTTGTGTTTTGATGTGATACAATTGATGCCTAAAATCTCAAAGCAAATGACTTAATAAATTTCATGGGCACTGTCAGGAAGTGTTCTAGATACAGTAATGGTACATGGAAAATCAATATTTATTATAATTTTAACTGAAAATTTAAAAAGATTTGCCATAAAATACAAGTGCTTTGCAACATTTTGCATGTTCAGAGCATGCCCTCTAGGGTGCTATTAATATAGTTTGTCAAGTGAATGATGCATTGTTTATGCAATTATAGAGATGTAGCCCAATCTTTTCTCGCTCCCTCTTTCCATTCTCCCAAGTGGCAGCAGCAGGTAGCTGGACCTGATAGATCATTTTTAGGCCTCTGCGGTGAAGAATATATGTTTCCAGAAGTAATCTACTAATTGGCTATGCAGACCACCTTCCAGCTGTGTCCCAGTGCCTAAGTGCAGGGAAATCCAAGCTCTTAGGTCTGGAAAGGGTAATGAAATAAAAACCTGTTATCGTGTAGTAATTGAGGTCCAAGGTTTATGGCAGTGTCATAAACATGATGCATTCAAATGCAAAAGGCCAAAGTAACTCAGGCTTGGGCAGGAGTATCAGAAGTTTTTTAGTGCTCTATGGACTGGTGCACTTGCTTGTTCAATGAATATTGAATTTGGAAAGGCTTAAATGCTGCTTTTAAATAACTTTTCACAGTTTATTTTCCTTTACCGGACACATTTACTGCAATGACTTGCTGGATTTCACCTGACAGTTATTTTCTGTGGAGCATGTCAATTTTTTACCATGAACTTTCAAGTTTCTTTTTCACTTGAAGGCCAAGAACTAAAGCTGGTGCAGGCACAACATAGGATCATTTGCCTACATAGCACTTCAGCCATATTTCTCTTTAAGATCACAAAGGTCTGGATTCAGGCATTTTGTTGATGACCTACTGACTAACAAACAGAAATACTCCTAAGGTGTCTTGCAGTAATGTAGATCAGAAGCTAACCTTGGTTTTGCCATTATAAGTGTTGGGAACTGGCTTCATTATCATTCACAGAAATGAGTAAAAGAGCAATGAAAACTTTCCAAAGACTCAAACACACTTTATATTAATAACACGAGGAAAAACCCTGAAGAATTTTGGATTGACTCTCATACTATCATGGGTTAATTGGGCAAAATGCCATAACACCTGGGTTCTTCAAAAACCATACTGATAAAACTCACAATATAGCAATTTTTCTGTGATAAAACCAAGGATATTAGCTTGATGCCTTCTGGTGTTCCAAGATAAAACCAAGCAATTACACAGGAGAGATTTTACAAGCCTTTTTGAGCCAGTCTACAAACAAGACTCACTATTTTTCGTGTACTGTAGTTAATTCTGTAGATTTGTAGCAAATAATAGATTTTTGACAAACAAGTGAAAATCTAGCTCTAATTAGTTCTGCTAGAGATGTTGCAGAGTGGAGAGCTCTCTTTCTGACTCTTGCACAGAAAGAGTTTATAGTTTAATTTTTGAATAATTTAATTGGTCCAGAATCTGATTATAGTTGTAAAGATTTGAATCAGTAATTGCCCATGGACTTTCAAGAGTTGCTTCTGAGTTGCTGTAGCATGGAGGAAGAAAATAAATCAGATCCATGTTTTAACTTTATCCAGTATTGTGTTCTGCTACAAAGTAAGGAAGGAAATTGCTATATTTCTTTAAGTTTTGTTCAGTGAATTGAATACAATAAAGATACACACCTCTCCCCCCATGAAGGTAGTATTTTGATTTGTACAAAAAGCAGTGCTTGTATCAACTGAAAGGTGTTTAAAGGATTATACAGCGTCATCTATCTATCTAGCTAAGGGATATACGTGAACTGGTATGAACAGGATGAGAATTGCCAAAGGAGATATCAATTTCCATAACAGTAGCGATGTCTCCATCCTTAAAATTATGCTCACTAATAGCTTTGAATAGAGTCTCTCTTCTGTTCATAGCACACACCTTACATTTTTTTGTATTTATGCCCACCTTTAGTCTTTTAAGTCTCATATCTTGAAACCCACTTTATCCAGATGATGGTGTGATTTACAGCAAAACTAAGAAAAGATCAAGATTCATAAAATATGGGAATTAGTGGAGAAATGCCTATAAATGGTAAATGTGCAGGGACCTTCTGAGAAACTGAACCTGCCTCTGCACCTTAACAGGAAGCCAAAAGTGGGAGCTCTAAGACTCTGGCTACTTAGTCCCTTTAATAAAATAAAATAGAAATCTTTCCGGACTTAAAGAGTAACCTGCTTTTCAGCCTTTATAAAACTTTTTAATATTCTGTTTTTCTTTATCCATTGGGATCTAACCATTTTCTTCAATCCTAAATCTTTTGAAATTATTTTTTTACTCTTCATATACTTTCTTTAAAAGGAAGATACCGGTGGGAAAATTGTATGCCTTCTGCTGAAAGTCTCCTAGCAGATGATTAATATCTGCTACTTTGAAACTTCAAAACCCAGGAATTCAAGCATTTTGCTGCTAGCAGTTTGCTCTGCTCTGAAGCCAGTGCCCAAGACCATCTGAAAGACTACCCATCATCAGGATCTGCTGTAGATTGCCTAGTGGTTTAATTCTGAGTAAAGAAAGGGGAGACCAGAGCATGTAGGCACACAAGGGAGAGAGCTTTAAACGTAGCAAGAATACAACATTGCATGGTGAAGATGAGGGGTAGGGGGTATCCTCCTCTGATACCCACTCACTTCTTTATTCTCCCTCCTTCTGTCTGGTATCTTATGGATAATAACAGAGAGGAAAGACAACCTTCATTTCAAAGACAGAAAAATGATCTGGATTGGATGGGGTTTGTTTCTGTCCCAGTTAATCTAAGCAGCGTGTTCAGTTGGAGTCACTGCAGCCTTTTGTTTAAAGTAAGGTCTGTCTGCTGCATACGTAGCAAAACTGTCGTGGTTAGAGGCAGGAAGGGGGTGGAGAAAATGCGTTAGTGAATAAAAGGAAGAGAAGAAGTAGAATCTAAAGCACAGGGAGAGACTTTCTTCTCTGGGTGGTCAGTGAGACCATTCTCATTATTAATGGTGTGATTTGCCTTTCTTGACAAATGCTTGTTTATTTATAAAGCACTGGTTATTTTCCAGATATTTGATATATTCTTCAGCTTATATCCACACCATAATAATGCATTGTTCATGTTTTGACTGATGCTTTGACTTACCAAGAATCATCCCCTATTTAACAGCCAAGAAAACTTGAAATTGAAGCTACAGTTACCTATATTAGGTAAAGGACGATGTATAGGTGAATACAGGCCGCTGCTGTCTGAGATTGCTGATACAATCTTTTGTCAGCTTCTGAACACTTAAACCCTGCAATGATTCAATGAGTTAATAACACAGGAGCAAGGAGAAAGAGAGAAAGCAATGACGTGACAGCTAAGATCAACAGAAACTAAATGTCTGACCACCAATTTCTACCGGAGAGCTGCCAGTTTTTGCCAAGATTTTAGCAAAGTTTAGCAGCCATACTGCTGATGAACAAGACCTATTGCTGCCTCACCCTTTGTACATGGTGTTTGCAGGAAGGCACGAGGGAAGCTGGTTTCTTGAAAGCATGTTTTCTACCACCACCTTGAACCAAAGTTTCTAGAGCTTTTCCTTATGCATAGGAGACTTAAATAACAGTTTAAACTGTATGGTGTGCTTTGATATAGTGTGACTTTTTGCTATGTAACATGTATCATGTATCAATTTGTATCATGGGAGATTGTCTGTTTAAAAATTATTATCAAAGGGAGGGAGAAAGGATATGAAAATCAGGATTTATTTAACTAGCTCTTGAACCTATGAGCTACCCAGAATCCTTACCCTTACATTTACTTTAGTCTGAGTTAAATGTGTCAAGGTCCTTCATGAAAGGATGCATAAGGAAAAAACCCTCAACCCAACAACAACAAAAAAATAGCCTTTGAACTGCTAGCAATACCTTAGTTATTTTTTTTTTCCTTAGCAAGACATGAAAAGCACAGTTTGCAGTTTTCCTGCAGCAGACTGGCCTCCGAGGTCAGCCTGCTGTTTTGTAATACTGGGCTCTATCCAGCACAATGAAAACTGGGAG
Source organism: Coracopsis vasa (assembly GCA_026283785.1). Classification (NCBI taxonomy): domain Eukaryota; kingdom Metazoa; phylum Chordata; class Aves; order Psittaciformes; family Psittacidae; genus Coracopsis; species Coracopsis vasa. The sequence goes on from JANHGB010072276.1 coordinate 16,373, forward strand.
TATATTTCTGTCTTTTTTGGGTTTGTTTTGTTTTTCTCTTTGGATGCAATTGCTGGTGTCTTTTATTAGGCTTAATTCCATTATACATTCACAGCTCTGGCTCTAGACCTAATTACCACTTCTGGAAAACTGCTACTGTGTGTACAGCACATCATGCTGTTCAGACCCCTGTGATTCCCTGTTCATTTAAAATTTCTATAAACATTTCCATTTCTGCTGAATCCAGACCACAGTAAAATAGTAGCAACCCCTTCTCCTGCCGTTAACCTCATATGCAAATAAGACTGACCCCTAAACTATTCCTGTGAACAAGAAATTCCACTTGTTGGGCAGGCCTACAGATGTTCCCTAAAGTGCTACTCTGGCCTGAGCATCAAAGTTTTCACTACAGAACTATTCAATTTAGACAAGCTAAAGAGAATAAAATGATAGTGTCATGCTGTAGCAAAATTTGCAGGCTGGAAAATTTGTCTGGAGAAGAACAAACTGCTTTAGAAGAGTAAGAATTTTCCCAAATACCTCCCCAAGTCTAGCACTAATCTGGAAACAACCCTGCTTTAAACTCTGAAATTAAACGGTAAAATTTGACATCAAGTAAGAAGTTATTTTAGCCACAGCCACTGTGTGAGAGCAGAGGTAGAAGGCAGAGCAGGAGTAGGAAGGCAAATTAGGAAACGTCAATAAAAATGGGTGATTTTGGAAAAAGAGAAAGGAATAGTTCTGTTCACTTAAAATGCTGCTTCAGCATTGCCAGAATTATTCACTAACTTGGCAAACAGTTTCTGTTGAAATAGCTCAGTTATGTTGTCATCCTTTTTTTCAGCACTTCCAAAGTGTTATTAGTGTAATTGTGAGACAAGTCTATAAAAGCCTGAAGGGACTCTGATGTGCTTTGCAGAATGGCAGTTTGCATCGTACCCTCTTACCCCTGAGAAGATTCACCTCTGAAGATCATCTCTGGGATGCAAGGTTACTTCCTTTCTTAGGCTCTCAAACTGTATAATTATTTATATGTTATGCAGTTGTTTCAACCGTCTTATAAACCAGTCTTATAATTAACCACTGGTGCATTTGAGGAGGCCACTCATGTTCCTATCTTTTACTTGAAGCAGAGAAGGCTTTACGACCTTGCAGTTCAGTGGCTTCAGTAGTCAACCACTGGGTGAAAGATTGCAAAGGGTGATTCATCCCATGCAAAGTGCCTCTGGTTTAGGTACAGACATACACCCCAAGCTTGCATGAGGTGTCAGGTCTCCCATCACAGCCAGTGGAGATCCCTCCAGTGTAGTAAGTAGAACCTGGAGCAGTAGTTCAGCTCACCTGAGTTTCTGGTAGGTGATCTGAACAGCTCTCTAGGACCACCTGATGATGCTGACTAGATACCTGTGGACCCTAATGGGACCACAGACTCCTATGGACTGATAGGTAAGAGAAAATTTAATATTATTCTGCAGTGAAGTCCACCTTTATTCTCCACCTTCACAGCTTGGAGTCTGTTATGGATACGCAAATGTCTTTCACCAGCTCGTTAATTAAAATATTAGCAGTGCAGCTTACAGACA
>JANHGB010072277.1:0-14754 GCA_026283785.1 Coracopsis vasa
GAAAGTCCATTGGAATGCAACTTCTCCCGGGTCCACTCCCGGGCATTCTGCTGCACAGTGTGCAGAAAGGAATGTCTTTACTCTGCTCCAGAAAAAAGGAGCCAGGTCTAAAAGCTGTTGCTTTTCCAAATCTGCTACCAGTCCTCTCCTCAGCTGTGCAGTGGTGTCCCTGCCCATGGCAGGGGGGTTGGAACTGCATGATCTTAAGGTCCTTTCTAACCCACATCATTCTATGATTCTGTGACCTCCATTTGCCCACTCCTCTACTCCTCTAACAAACCAGTCGGCCAACGCAAAGACAGCAGTAAGAGGTGGCCTTTTGCATGCTGATGAGGTTGAGAAGGTTTATACGTACTCTCAAAGCCAGGGAGAGAGCTTGAGTGAGGAAAACTTGAGGCATGATGCTACATGAAAAGTAAGTTTCAAGAATCAAGTTAAAGGTGTCTTCACTTTACAACCCATTTCTTTTGATGTGAAAAATTATCTAGATCTTCCAAACAAAGTTATATTTTCAGGTTTGACAGTTAAGGAGAGACCACTGAAGTCTCACTCAGTGAAATATGGACTCCTTGTGGCATATGAAATACTTGTCAGAATATAGCTGCACCTTACCTTGTTAGTGCTATGCACAATGTTTGCAGTGGGTCCTCAAAGCAGTACTGCACATAGCATTAGCACAACCTCATGAACTTCATTAAAAATGGCCTCTTGCATGTAGAGTGATTTCTTTTCTCATTTTCTTTTTTTTCTTTCACCCCCCAAAAGTAGTCTTTGCTAGCCCATCTGTTTGTGCTCTCCACAATTTTATGTAGAATCATAGAACGGTTTGGTTATATCACGCCTTATTAGTCATGGTGCTTTTCAGGGTGATGTTGAGTTACGTGTCTTTGTGGAGTTAGGGGGTTTTTTACTATTGTTTTGGCTGACATATCTATCATACATATATGTGTGTATATATAGATAAGTATATCTGTATCTCAAAGACATGACTAGAAGCAGACAGATTTGGTGAATTGTGAAGCAGCAGAGACGTTGAGGAAGTTGTCAGAAACATATGTGTATGTGGACAAGATATTTCAAAAATAAGGTGCAGAGATATTCCTTTACAGTATTCAGAGTGAATGAGGTGAATTTTTTAAAAGGATAATCTGAGAAAGAATGAGAAGAGTTGTAAAACTGGTGTGTAAACCTCTGCAGGATCTCCAAGAGTCTTGTAAATGTCATCAACTAAGGTACCTCATTGCTGAGGCTCATCAGGTTTGATAAGGGCAATAATATTAAATTTGTGAAAAGTACTTGGATGTGTTATTTTCAGTGCCAATGGTCTGTCTGTGCAATTTTCCCAATGCAAACACTATTGAAATCTCTTCTAGTTGGTTCTACTTGTCTCTTTTTAATTGCAATTGCACCTGCCTCTAGTAAGGGAATTTGCAGCCAGTTTGCAGGAAGTGATGGGAGTTTATCAGTGAGGTACTTTCAACTAAATACTAAAGAAGTACTGCTGTGTTTGTAACAACCTGTTAGTCTTGCAGGCTTGTGGTGTCGATCATCTGAGTAAATGCTCAGATATTTGTGTTTAGGGGTTTTCTTAAGAAGGTTAAAAATAGAGATGGGGATCTTGAGTGCATGTGTTTGCTGGTGGAGCAGTGTTGGTTAAAATTCATGAGGTTAATTAATTGAATGCAGTTGAATAAAGAGAATTTGCATCCTGCGGTGTGCATTGAAGTGATTCAGAGTTAAAAGCCTGTTAGAGATAAGCATTAGAGTTGTCACATAAGCCGCTTAATAAATGCAGTAATGGACACTGCAGCCTTTACGCAGCTTTGGGCCTTCAAGTGTCAGAATAATGCTATTGCAATTATAGGCAACTTTTTGATAAAAACAACTTTGGAAAACACAGATGGAATTCCCTCCTCCCCAAGTGTTTCTGCACTAAATCTTCATGCAAATGCATAGTTCTGAGGCATAACCTCCTGTGACTTATTCTAAATCAGTTAGCTTTTCTGTATCATCTGCTCTTTTAAGGTTGCTAAGCAATCGTCAGTGTAATATTCATTTTTAACCAGGAAAGCTGTGGCCCACCCTCCAGTTATTTTCTTAAAAGTAATTACTAGCAGTGCAGTTGCAGAAGCTGATAGGTAGCTCCTTTGGTGAAGGTTCCACCTCCTTAGTATGAAATTATCACATCCTTTTGCACCTCTGCTTAGTTTCTCAGATACAATCATTATTGACATACTGAATCATAGGTGCCTGTGCTTGCTCCAACCCTGGTTTCTTAATGGGTCCTAGGCAGTTTATAGTGTTACTGTAAACACACCTAATGGTGTGTGTGGGAAACCCCTACTGCCTGTTGCTGTGGGGAATGCCTACATTCTCCTGTTTTCTAGTGGTGGCTGATTTAATCTGTTTGAATGGAAGAAGGCTCTGCTAACTTTTGCTAACTTGGTTTTATGCTCCTGGCAGTGAAACCTCTTCAGTCTGCTAGGCTGAAGAATACACAGATTAACAGAAACACAGACATGCACAGAGTGTGCCAGCCCTGTCTGCCATGTTTGATCCGGATGGATCCTGAGTTCACAGGTTTACAGTGAGCAGATAGGGAGCTTGTTCAGGGACAGAGTTCTTATTTTCTGTACTGGAAAGGAAAAAGCTACGTTTTTCCTATTCACAGCCTTCCTAATGCCTACTGCTACAATTTTTCAGCTGCCTTGGACTAATAGATCACAGCTGAGCAAATAGCACAATACGCTACAAAGAGGAAAAATGTCTACCTACAATAAGCTCCTCTTCTGAGCCTTTGCAATGTAAATGTTTGATGTACTTAAATTTTAACTTTGCTATAGTAAAACAACATAATGAAAATTCTCTTTTGTAATGAAAGGCATGCAGACAGTAGCTTGGTGTTTTTAGAAAGTGACGTTTATGTTGTCTCTTGTTTCAGGTTCTACACCTTGCTGGTGCTGTCCACTGCTCTTTTTGGAAGGCCTCCTTTCAAGAATGTAATTGTGAATGGCCTTGTTCTTGCCAGGTTGGTATGTCAGTCACTTCTTTCCCTAACAGATTTTTAGTTAACAAATATTTCAGATAAGTCCCTACAAATCGTAAATTAAATCTGAAATGGGCTCTGAAGCTGTTAAGACTTGTCAGGGAGATATTGGTGTTGCAGGAGGTAAACCTCAGGATCTCTGCCTTACACATCCCAGCTGCCTGCTACCCTAGGTTCTTTCTAGCAGGATTAGTCCCTCTTAGAGAGAGAGAAAATGAGTAATAACTCAAAATAGGAAAGACTAGGAAATAACTGATACCTGTTATGCAGAGTAAAGGGGATTATAAATGTAGTTTTAGATGCAATTTTAAATAAGTTAATTATATTGGTTTCTGTTTATTTTCAAATAAAGCTCTGCCAGTTGGCTGGAGGGATTGATTTGAAACAAGTGCATCTTCCCTCAGCTTTGGTAGGAAAGACACATTTCCTGCTGAGATTTGTAAATTGGGAGCCTCTGGGGTTGTTTTGTGGGTTTTTTTGGTTTTGTCTTCAGTTGCTCTCATGGGCTCAACAGTCATACTGAAATGATGTACTAATATCTAATTGTGTCTGTGCTACCAAGAACAAAATAGGACAGAAAAATAAGCTGGATTTGAAGGGCCTTTTTTTCCTTATCCATGTATTACAAGAATTCTGGGAACTTAGGCCTACATTCTGATTTTTTTCTAGTGATGGCCAAAAAATGAGCAAAAGGAAGAAGAATTACCCGGATCCAATGAGTATTGTAAATAGTTATGGAGCTGATGCACTAAGGTAGGTTTTCCCTAATTAATGTACAATGTGATATGTTGGATTTCTGTTCATAGTAGACACGTACCAGGAGTGCTTGTGAGGTGTTGCCAGTTCATAGTAGGAAGAAAGTTAAGTTTGAAACTTTAGACCACTATGGCAGCGAAGTAGCTGAAAGAGTGGATGACTTAAAAGAACTGGCAATAGTTACAGTTCCTGGACTTTCTGTACCATTGTCTTACCTCCCTCAAGGCTGGTAACAACCAAAGCTGCTGTGCTGACTTGGAGGCCTTTTAATCAGAAAGTGTGTGTCCACTTGGTACAGAATACTTCCACAGGCCACCACTCTCTGCTATTGCAGCTAATAGTCTGAGCTGACCCGCTGAAAATTTGTATAGCATCTGTTGAGCACAATACTATTAGCTTGCTGTTAAATCACTGCTTTAGGAAAGGATTAGTGTATAATGCACAGAAGTGTTTGTTTGATGCTTTCGTTGTACATTTCCTACAAAGAAAGTGTTTATTTGGTGAAAGGATACAATATGTACCTAATAGTAGTGAAACCAGAAAAGCAGAAGTGGAACAGCCTAATGTGTGTATATATGTGGTATATATGCAAGTTGTATGTGTATGTGTGTGTGCGCATTGTGTATGTGTGTATATATATATATACCTCCTCCTGGCCAAACAGAGATTAAACACAGTTCAAGTGCTTAATTAAAATTATACTAACTGGTTGAGACCTCACAGCAGTCTTCCAATATCAGAAGGGGGCCTACAAGGATGCCGAAGAGAGACTCTTCATTAGGGACAATATATATAGCAGAAGGACATGTAGGAATAGGACAAGGGGTAATGAGTTAAAACTTGAGCAGGGGAAGTTTAGATTAGATATAAGGAAGAAGCTCTTTACTGTGAGGGTGGTGAGGCACTGGAACGTGCTGCCCAAAGAAATGGTAAGTGCTCCATCCCTGGCAGTGTTCAAGGCCAGGTTGGACAGAGCCTTGGGTGACATGGTCTAGTGTGAGACATCCCTGCCCATGGAAGTGGGGCTGGAACTGGATGATCTTAAGGTCCTGTCCAACTCAAACTATTCTATGATTTTATGATATAAATGTAATTATTCCTAGATTATTGCTAGATGCACTAACTACATTCATGAAGTGGTACCTTGAGATAAAGGTACAATAAAGACATTTTAATAACTTGCACATTTCTCAAGGACCCTGTAATTCTTGCTATATATAAGAAAACTTTAAACTATTGCACATGTTGAATTGTATGTTACAATTATGCAAGGTAATGATTGGGCTGAATGAAAGCTTAGTGTACCGTGGTTTTTGGTTTATTTCAGGAAGATGGTGGTTGGATGCTCTAGGTAATGAAAAGAAATAGATGTGAAACTCATTATTTCAAGCTTTAGCATTTTAAAGGCCTAGTAATTCATCTCTCATATATGTTTACAATGGAGAGTTAGGTGGATTTCTTAAATTTGATCAAGATTGTCCTTTACAAATATTCAAGGTGTATTAGGAGAATATCAATGAATTGGTAGCTGTAACAATGTGGGTGAAAAGGGTTGGAGTTACTCATATTGGAGAATTTTAAATCATAGATGATGTCTCTGTTGGAAAAAATCTTCCTTTTTTTAGAAAACAAACAAAAAAATCTCAAACACCAGAAGTTACACTTCCATTATTCATGGTTTTTTGATTTCTAAAAGCTAAGTCATTTTTCTTCCTGTGTGCTCATTCTTTAATGTCACATTTATTTGTACATACACCCACATAGAGAGCAAAAAGCATCGCAGACTAGGTTCATTTATGGAAGGAGCTCTGCAATTCACTTGCCTCTGCTTACTCACTGAAGCACTTGATCTGTTCTGTTTATAGAAAAAGCTACTACTGAGTTTTGTAGCTTGGCACTGTTTCCCTGCAGAGTTACTTTAGCTTTTGCCGTATAGTGTATCTGTGTGTATATATATATATATTTATTGGTTTTTTAAGCTACAACTTTGAAGTCTTCTCAGTAGTAGCTTGATAAATAGATAGCAGAAAATATAGGTGTAAATTGTTTAAGTGATTATGGAATTGAATGGAAAGAGCAAAGAGAAGAAATAACAGCACAGTAAATCTAACAACCCAACTTCAGATGTCATGAAACTTGAATCCTGTGTGAAATCTGTAAGAATTACCTGGTCTAGTGGAAGGTGTCCCTGCCCACAGCAGGGGGTTGGATCTAGATGATTTTTAAGGTCCCTTCCAACTCAAACCAGTCTATGATTCTATGAATTGTCAAAACCAGTTATATTCCAATATTGCTAAGACCTATGACTTGAGTTGGATAGCTGTCAAAGCTGAAGTATGTCAGAATTTGCTGGTCATAGTATTTACAAGCCTTTTACTTTCATATATCCTGAGATAAGTGTTCCTATTAGATGTGATGTATTACATTCTCTTCTCAATCTGTTCTTAAAATGCAGAAGAAACAGCATAATGCCATAGACTGCTGCTTTAGAGAGACAAAATGGTTTCTCATATGTTGTTAGAAAACTTGGTAATACTGTCTTGATTTGAGAAAGGTTTTATGTTCTTCCCAATGAGTAATATCACTAGGTGTAACTAAATTGATAGAACTCCTCTTTTATCAGGTGCCTTTTTTGTCTTTCCATATAACCATAGAATGATTAGGGTTGGAAAGGACCTTAAGATCATCCAGTTCCAACTGGATGTCCGTGTCCCATGGCCAGGGACGCCTCACACTAGACCATGCCACCCAAGGCTCTGTCCAACCTGGCCTTGAACACTGCCAGGGATGGAGAATTTAAAACTTCTTTGGGCAACCTGTTCTAGGGCCTCACCACCCTCACAGTAAAGAACTTCTTCTTTACATCTAATCTGAACTTCCCCTGTTTAAACCCATTGCCCCTTTTCCTATTGCTGTTGTTGTCCCTGATGACGAGTCTCTCTCCAGCATCTTTATAGGCCCCCGTCAGATATTGGAAGGCTGCTATGATGAATGTAAGTATCTCTGTATTGGAATAATTCAGGAAATTACTATTCTTTTATCTTTGCATATTGTAAGGCCGTGTAGAGCTGCTATGTTGTAAAACCACAGCTAAACAAAAAAAAAACCCAACCAACACTTCCCACCCACAGAAACAAAAAAACCCTAATCCCCACAAAACCAACACTGTAGCCTTAGAGAGCTACTTTGGTTATTTAGTTCAATTGCTTATGCAAAGAACTATTTTAGGAAGACTTCTGATAGATTCTTAAGTGAGCACTGCTCACTTAAGCAATTAGGGGATTGTAGTTAGCAATTTAGGGGATCCTTCATTGATCTGATTAGTTGGCATTGCAGCCTCCTCAGCAGGAAAGTAGTGGAGGGAATATTTGAAGTAGTTGTCATTCTGGGTAAGTCCCAAACTGATAAAAGGCCTGGAGTATCTTGATGTACCCTGGCGCCAGACTAGCTCTGTATTAAGATTAAAGTTATGTTTGACTTCTGAAATAAGGAATAATAAGCATACAGATAAGTGTGATTGGAAGTTTAGTTTAAATATATGCCTATAAGTTCTAGTTTAATTTAGGGACTTACTTGTTCATTATCATGCTTAGTTCTGTACTCTTGTAAATTCATAATTTGAATTCAGATATAATATTTACAGATTTTTTTCCCCCAGTACAGTACTAAAAATGCCTGTTTCTATGCTGCATTACTATTTACTCTGGCAGCTTTATTTTTATGTATTCTTTTTTACCCAGGAAGCCCTCTCCTGAAGAATTGATGGTCTGATATTCTTGAATGTGCTGTGTTAAACCCCATTAAGATTTTAAAGCCTCCTAAAGGAAGTCCTTGTACAGATGTATTAGTTTAGAATCATGATTTTAAAAGCTGATAAAATGTGACAAAATGAGTAAATAAATTTCTGTTGAGAAATACATCAATCTTTAGAATAAAATGTTTGGTTTGGTTTTCATATTTGGAAAATTAAATGAAGTGTATCTAAATCAAGTTTCTATTCAAGTTTTTTTGATGCCTGGGTAACACCTGCTTTCTTTTTGTGTTAGTTTGAGATATACATCTTTTTCTCTGCTGACAGAATATTTGTTTAAGGAAGAAGATGGAATGAAGTACAGTGATGACTCTTTGTAAACTCAGTGCTAGCAAGGAAGCTGGGGATGTGTCTGTCTATGTGAAATGAGGAATTTATAGCTTGAGAGAGGCTGACCTGAGGAGGATCTCTCTAGACAGGGTGGATTTAATGTATAGATGAGAACCCCTTTGGCTGACTTGGGCATGATTGTGTGAGGGGCTGCTGCTGATATAGTAGTCAACATCACCTGAATCCTCTGCTGTGCTCTGTCAGCTGTTTCAGGAGCTGAGGCACATTTGTATTGATCAGAGGTACATCCTTTGTTCTCTTTTGGCACTGTTTTTCCTTAAAAGTATTAATTTCTGCTCTTTGATTTTGATCTGCTTGTTTTGCCTTGCTCCTTAGCCGTGCGTTTGCAGTGGGTGCAAAGCTTTTTATAAATGAGGAAATGAGCTAAATGGAATAGAAAGGTACTTTTTCATTGTTAAGGAGTTCAAAATATTACCAAAACAATAGGTGCCATTCTAAAGAGCACAGAGTCACAGACTGGTTTGGGTTGAAAGAGACCTTAAAGCTCATTTAGTTCCCATGGGCAGGGACACCTTCCTCTAGACTAGGTTACTCAAAGCCTCTTCCAGTCTAGTCTACTAATTCCATGCACCCACTTCTTGTTTTAGACTGTAATAGCATCTGAGCATGTGTTATCATCTCAATTAACTTCTAGGGTAAAAAAACAAACAAACAAACAAAAAATAAAAAAATCAAATTCCATAAGCAGCATCATAAAAATAGTCCTGTCCACTAGAAAGTAAATTGTCATATATTCAGTATGTTACATGCTTACAATACTGTTTTCCTCAGAATTCTTAATGTGAAACTGTTCCCTTGGGTATGTCTCTTGCTGTGCAGCTCTCTAGGGTTTACTGTACATTTAAGTGCATTTCTACTGGTATATGTAGTTTTAAGCTGTTGAGTACTGTGTTCTTATTTTGCAGGTTATACCTCATCAATTCTCCTGTGGTAAGAGCAGAAAACCTGAGATTTAAAGAGGAAGGAGTAAGGGATATACTGAAGGATGTCTTCCTGCCCTGGTACAATGCATATCGCTTTCTTGCTCAGAATGTTCAGATCCTGCAACATAAGGTACAGTTCTCTCGAATGTGGAAAAACAAAGTGGAAGGGGCTTTGTGCATTTTCCAATGTTAGAGTGAATTAGCATTGTAGAGAAATTTAGTTTGGAAGGGAAGTTTAGACTCTGACTCTGGAGGTCGTCTGATCTTTACCTCCTTGTTTAAAGCAAGGCTGACTTCAAATTAGGTCAGGTTGTATATATTTATTGTGAATTCCTATGGTGTTTGCTGCTTGTTTCCTGTTCTATAAAGCTATAACCACACTGCATTTTTCTCTCCTTGACCAAACTTATTCTATAGAAAGGAGGAGTGGAAGGTAGGGGCCTGTCAAGACATAACAGCTATCCTTTCTCAGATTAGGCTGTTCTTGATTCCCTCTTATTTGAGATAAATGTGATGCTATTGCATCTATTGATAGGGACTTCGAGTTTGTGGGGTTAATACATACTAAGCAATTATCTGCTGTCAATCACCTTGCTGGTAACACCAGTTAAAAGCCAGTACCATGTGTGCTTGAGGGAATCCTTCTGAAATATCCATACTAAGCCTTGTTAGTTTATTACTAATTCTTACCAGTGATTGTGTAGTAGGTTGGAGGCAGCAGGTGTTACTAATACTGCCTTGAGTGCTGCTGCTGCTTTTTCTTTGCCATTGCCCCATGCTATGTAGTCAGGAATGGCTATGTTGTAGGAAGGATGCCATCAGAGGACATTGCTTAGCAGCATACAGACCTAACACAAACGCAACTGCAAATAGGTAAAGAAAGCTATTTTCAGTATTGGCTGCTGTGACGATTTCTTGAGCTAACTCATTTACTGTAACTTTAATTATGAATCTGCATAAAAATGTTTGACTTGGGAATACTCGATAGTGAATACATTAGCAGCAGCCAGAAGATTGTTGTCTTTAACATGACAGTTAATTTTTCTTAAAGTTAAATTTAAATACAACTTTGGGGGATGGGGGAAGAAATGGAATGGGAAGAAAGGCAAATCATAATGAAAGCAATAATGCTTTAGACTTGAAGATTACATTTGAAGTCTACTAAAAATGCTGAGTGACTGACATGAGTTTCTACCCTTTCAAAATGAGAGCAAGATAGAAATTTCTTTCTGATAGTAAATTTTCATTTAAATTGAATATTTTATGTGTATATTGTATAGTTTCTGTTGAAACCAATTTTTATCTTTCAGCTGAGATTAATGGTAGAAGATTACCACTTCTTAGTGCAGACTTACATGGAAGAATGGGAACTAAGTGAAAAAGTTCGAACCTTGTACTGCGCAAGAAATTACAGTAGCAGCCTAGTCACTGTGGGCAGCTGAAGCGATAAAGGCATCTGACTTCAGTAAATAGTACAGTAAATGGCTGACTTAAATAAATGGTTTCATCTTTTTAACAACGCCTTTTGGGAAGAAAGTCTGGTGACTTGAGATCCTAATATTTAAGGAATCTTCGTAGGATCCCTAGGCAGCATTCCTCAGACAAACTTACTCACTGCCCAAAAATGTACTTCAGGTTTTCCTGTTTGAGCTTTGAATTATCTAAAGTGCTTTGCAGCTTTTTGCTCTGATCCCAGTAAATCTTGCAAGGTCAGCCAAATTGGAGATGGGATACCCCAGTGGAAAATCCAGGTGCCTAAGCAGATAGTTTTGGTAATTCAGCAAAAGTAATTTTTCGTTCTAAATAGATTGTGAAACCAGTCCCGTGTACCATATTAGGCAAAAGAATGTGCTATTGGAGGTGATAGTGCTAGATTTCATGCAGAGGCTTAAACAACTTTTTCATTGTATTCTGCCTTCTGCAAGAGAGAAGCTACAATCTCAATGTTGTGGGTGAAGTCTAATAGTAATCTTACACTTGCTGTAATTACCACAGTAACTGTAGTTGGTTGAATGATTGCTGACCTCACACTGGGATTGCCGTGTTTCTGGGTGTGCAGAGGTATTTCTTCCCTAAGAATCTTGTCCTTTAAACTACGTAAGTAGGTGTATAATTACTGGGTCAAGTAATCCCAACAGGTTTTTTTCATTTGGACTCTGGAGGAAGGGCAAGTCCAAAGACTTTTATAACCAGATATTAAATACTGATTGTAAATCTAAAAGAATATTAAATCTCCTGTTTTCTACTAGTCATAAGAAGATTTACATGGAAAAGAGTCAGACTGTTGGCACTGACAAGAGTGGCTACTTGTGGTTTTGCTTGCAATTTCTCAGATGGGTGCAAACATCAGTGTTCTGGAAAGCAACAAAATGCACTATATGCATGTTGGATGCTGAAAGATTCCACCTGTTTTTTTTTAGGTTGTGTTCTTTCATGTTTTAATCTGTGGAAATTGTCACATGTTCTTAACAATAATTACAATCTTCATATGCCCTTTTCCCATATATAATTCATCTTCATAGTACCTTTTCTGTAAATGCTTCAGATCCTCCTAGATGAAGGAGTTAGGTATATGTGAGAGTGCTGCCCGGTGTCTGGAAGCTGTGGCTTACACTGCACATAAGGGAAGAAAGACTGCATATTGTTGTGTGCTGTTCTTCTCTATACCTGGTTTAACAGATCCAAATAAGTGGCCTCTTTTGTAGTTGAAGGTATAGTGTGGTGAAATCAGCAGCAGTGGGAGTCAGGTTTTCCTCAGCTACTTCTCTTACTAATTCTCTTAGCTTATTCTCTTCTGGAATTTCATGTCCTCTCCTTGGAAACCAGTGTAACACAGTGAAGGTGACAAAATATTAGTGGCTGACAGGTGGTCTGATATAGAGGCTTGAATATACACCCTTATGACTTGAAAAATGTGTTTTGTGTTTTTATGTTGATGATAGGATGAGGGACGAGAATTCCTTTACAATGAGAATACAGTTAAGGAGAGCAATAACATCATGGATAAATGGATTCTTTCTTTCACCCAATCACTCATTCAGTTCTTCAAAGCTGAAATGGCAGGTATGCACTTTTGGCTGGGTGTCTGCAGGTGTTTCATTTTTGATGAGAGAACTAGCCATTTCATCCAGAGATTTACAGATTCCTCTTGAGAATTACAGTCCAGATAAAAGGAAAGAAATCTTTAACCAGCTACCATAATACATGGAATGCTGCTTTCATGCTTGTTAATACAGATTTTGCTATTCTTGTTCATGAGATTTCAAAAAGTGATGAAGCTTTTTTTTTGTCATGGCTAATGCTATGAGCTCAGTGATGTAGCTTGATGCTATAACATCTGAAGTGCTTGGAGCAATTAATAGCATTATGATAGTAACTGAAAGACAGCAGTGAAAAGGAAGCCAAATAGAATTTGGGGAAGCTGTAAAAAAAAGGATAAAATGGGCAGTGCTCAAGTCAGCAAAATAAAATAAATTTGAGAGGTACATGAGCATGGGGAATAATTTTTTTCCCAAGCATAGTTCTGTTAATGTGGTTTATGAATAAACAAACAACCCCCAAAGCTGGTGATAATAAGTTGCTCTCAGAAGAATTTTTAGAAGACTTCCACAGATGTGTTTGGGCTTGATGAAGGAAACCATTAGTGGGAAGATGGATAATGAGGAAGTGGCTGAATGCCAGATCTGAATTTGAGGGCACAGGACAGTCCTCCACTGTTTCAGTCATTTCTGTATTCCCCCTTCTTTGGTCTCTCACCAAAGACCACTAAAATGAGTTTGTCTTGCTACAGTGTTTATCCAGGTCATTTTGGTAATAACAAAATTCAGGTGAGGTCATCTAAGAACATTTCATTAAAGGAAGAAAGAATCCTCAAGCTACCAAAACCCGGAATATGATAAAAGCTGTGTGTTGTTGATGAAAACGTGGCTTCATCCTAGAAGTTTTGTCCTTGAAATTCAGTGGTGGTGTGGGAGTTTCATCTGTTGCCACACAGTTAATATGCAGAACCCATGCAAGTTTATCTGCTGCATGTAAAGAGCAGCACATAACGCCTTTGAGGGACAGTGGAAAATTCATTTGTGAATGTGTACCTGGGGTCTTGGATTAGTGCATGGTTTAAACAAACAGTATTTGCAGGAAGATGAGTATGGGGCTAGAAACTTGAAGTCTCTGCTCTGGTTTTCTAAGAGGAAGATGAAGCTAATAAAAAGGGTTGTGTCGGCTGACATCTTTACATAGCAAGAAGATTGTTCCAAGCAGAAGGAAATGCTTGCTGGAAAATGACAATGTAAAGACTTTCAAGACTGGTGTTGGTGTTAAATGCTGTTGTCTTCTGTTAGATAGATATAACACGATGCACTCATCAGATGAGTGAGACCTCTTATTTGCAAGTGATTAAAAAACATTTTTTCTATTTATTTTTCTGTATAAACTCTGAATTCAGTCAGACAAGTATTAGTGAAGTACAGTAAATTGGTATATGGTGACATGATACCGTGCTATGGCTTGAAGTAGGAAAATGCTAGTAAGAGGCAAGGGAAGATGAAAAAATAAACATGCAGAAGCTGTTGTAGATGTGACACGATGCAAGCAAAAATAAATGATTGCCAACTAATGCCATGCAACTCTTACTGCAAAGTGCATAAAATGGTGTGCTGTCTCTTCTATGTCTAAAACATAGCTGAGGCAGTGGTGCTGAGGGGATGTTTGGGCTCTGTCTGCCAAAGGAATGGCACGGTCTGCACTGTAATGCGTTCTTCTTGCAGCTGTGTGTGTGATCAAGAAGACATAAGCTTGAAACTCTAAATTTCAAGGAGATGCCACTAACCAGAAAAATGTTGCAATTGAGCTTAGCTTCTTCCGTTTAATCGAGTATATTTTATAGTGGAGGTACATTTTACACTGATTGCCTGCCTCTAGAAGAAAGTTCCCATTAAGGAAAACTTAGTTAATTCTGCCCCAGTTTTTGCTAGTAGCTCAAATAGCCAGCAGTATTTGAGCGTGCATGGAGTCCCTGTCAGTTTGATATTGACCTCACTTGAATAGACTGAGGGTGGGAAAGGCAATGTACCTGTGCGTACTCCCAACTTTGGGATGCTTTGGGGAGCCTAGGAAAACTTCAGAAAGGTATCACAACCCTCTGCTAATCCTGGCCTGGGAGAGCTTTTGACTTCCTAGAACGTATGCAATTGGAGAATAGGACACAATAGGTATTAGAAAACAGTGTCACTTCAGTTATTCATGGAAAACTGCAAATGTTTGAAACCATACATGTGTGTTTGTAAGAGGGATTTTGCTGTGGTGTGGTATCTCTGGTTTAATAGGTGCCCAAAACTGGAGCTGCAAAACATGCTCTCTTCAGAACTGTTGGGTAGATGTGCACCAATAACCTTTTCATCAGCTGCTGGTGCAGCTAAGTTAGCTTCACTTTGGTAATAACACTTATCCACATGAATTATTAGCTAGTAAGTAGTAGTATAGTTTCTCCACTCAATCTCATCTTTTACTATGGAAACTTCCAGAAGTTGGGCCCTTTGATAAACAGGCCAAGTATGAAAATATCAGGAGGATATTATGGAAAGTAATAGGGCAAACAATCCTTTGTGTTTTAAGGGGGGGGTAAAATTCTGTATTTAAAACCCAGTAAATTGAAAGCAGCGTGTGCGTGTGTGTTTGTGCGTGTGTGTTTCTATGTACATGCCATGGCTTTTTCTTGAATCATGAAATAGTAAGATTTCACCATTTGGTTTATGAACCAGGATTACAGCTATTTAGGGGAGAAATGCATACTTCCAGGCTAACTTAGTATATTTTTAACAAGAGATTCATCCCTTGAAGGGTCTGGTTTTGAGGTTTTTGTTTGGTTT
>JANHGB010072277.1:14854-44633 GCA_026283785.1 Coracopsis vasa
GGTCTGGTTTTGAGGTTTTTGTTTGGTTTTAACCAGTCTCCTAACTAGATGATGCATAGCTAGAAGAGAGCCGGGAATTTTTAAGGAATACAAATTCCCACATTATTTATGTCTTCCCCACGATGCCATGAATCTTCTGAGCATTCCCTTTTTAGGTTTAAATACCAGTACTATGCCTTTAAAAACACTTCTATTTTAGAAAGTGCAGTGAAAAGTGTGGTGGGGCTTTTAAAGCAAAGATCCTTTTTATTCAGTAGCTGCTTGATTAATGAAACTGATTCAGAATAGTTATCAAAAAGCTCTTTGCTTTTAAAGACGTTATACACAGGTTTTTCCTTAGAAAACGGGGTCCTATTTAAGGTCCATTCCTGCCAATTCTCTCATGAACAACTGAAATTTGTTTTCCCAGTTGCATAGTGATGCTTGTGGTGACCTTCTTTTTCTGTGTTGGCAGTCCTCCATGATTTGAAGTTACCCAGAACTTGAAAATGCAGCTATGTTTATCTTCTTACCTCGTCAGGCTTGCTGTTACTTTATATTCTTTTAGCCTTACTGTGTTACTTATTAAAATAAAGATTGCAATTAACTGAGGGAGAATTGATTGGAATAGGTGTCTCATTTGAAATCTGGCCAACAAGAGAGACAGTGTTGGCAGTAATTAATAAAATATCATTGTATGATTCCACTATGATTTCTCTTAAACTTCTAGTGACTTGGCTGTATTTACAGCATGTGCGAATCTAGGATTTGCCAAATCCTGTGCGATTAATAGTCTCTTATCCACTATCCTCTTTATGAGTCAGATAAAAGCATAAGGCTTCCATAATGCTTGTCTCTGTAGGATTAGGGAAGCAATTTGGTGGTGGATGTATTTGTCTTAAGGCATGAGAATTGATAATGTGCAATTTCAAAATACGATTTTAACATAATAGTATGCCTAGTTGCTTTTTTGATCTTAAATACATGCTTCTGCTCAAGTATTATGTTTAACACCAGAGCTGCAAATGATAATGTGTTTCTTTAAGTGAGGAGCTTGTTGCAGAAGGCAAATATTAACTGCAGTAAACACTTTTCCTTGTAGCTTACCGTCTGTACACTGTAGTCCCTCGATTAGTGAAGTTTGTTGATATTCTGACCAACTGGTATGTTAGAATGAATCGCAGAAGACTAAAGGTAAGTACCTACTTCTGCAGTCTTGTACTGTAAATAGAATCCTAGTAGTCTATGTTAATTTAATGCATAGCGCCTTCATAGCAGTTTGTGTTACACAAAATCTTTATGCTGCATTTTAAATTGTATCAGTTTGTACCTGGTAGTGGGAATGAGAAGTTAACTTTTATCCCCTCAACTTTGCTTTATGACGAAAACCAACCAAGAAAATGCCCAGTAATTCTTTTTCACTTGCTGGATGGGATCGAGCAAAATGAATACAGTTTGGAAACCAGTTTATTACAAAAAAACATAAATTTTTTGAAGTTTATTGTCATAAGCTTACTTATCCTAAAATTGAAATTGCTGGTGTTTGTGATTTCTTCAAATAGGGTGAGAATGGGACTGAAGACTGCATTATGGCCTTGGAAACCTTGTTTAGTGTTTTGTTCTCCATGTGCAGACTTATGGTAAGGGAATTACAGCCCACTGTAACTATCTGATGTTTTTAATGCAGCTTATCTAAAAGTATGCTGCTTTGTGTTGAAGTTGACCATAGAAACTAGGGGTACAGAGACTGAACATGTGGGGAGAAAAAAAACATACTGCTATTGATTTCTGTAGCACAGCTCATTTTCTTCCTTCCCCTTTTATTTGCTTATCTGCCCTGTGGTAGTATAAAGGCCTACTGTATCACCTGACTGATAAAAAGACATGATTTTTGTCTGACATCTAAAAGTAACACGTAAATGTCAGGAAGGAGGTGAATAAGTAGCAGCGATTTCCTCATTTATTTCAGTCTGCATTTTGAATAACATCACAGTTCTGTACTGAAGACATAGTGAAAGCATTGTTTTTGCTGAACTATCCTTATGCAATTCATAAGTATTACTGATTCATAATGTACAATAAAGAAAAGATGATGATTGAGTGCAACGTTACAGGCACCATATACTCCGTTTATCACTGAGCTGATGTACCAGAATCTGAAGACACTTATTGATCCGGCCTCAGTTCAGGAAAAGAATACTGAAAGCATCCACTACCTCATGCTTCCCCAAGTGAGGTGAGAGCCAGCTGCTGTGTGGGAAAATGGGGTTTTGGTTTGGTTGGGTTTTCCTTGGTTGATTGTGGTTGTTTTGTTGGTATTGTTTTGCTTTGTGGGGGTTTTTTTCTGTTCTTTTCATGGAACAGTGCGCCTTCACTTACTTGTATTTAGAAATGTTTTGCATAACAAGAAAACAAGCTGCTTTAATGTGAATATTCCTTTGCCTGGGGGAGTATTTTAGGATGGTAGTTAACACATTCTTTTCTATAAGCAAAAAAAAGCTTAATTTTTGATGAAGCTGTCATTAGTGCTAGCCTCTTTGCTGTAGGATAGCATTTTCCTAGCAGTACACTTCACATACCACTCTGTGTTAGCTGGGAATTTTCTTCCCACGTTTAGGCAGTAGACTTGTGGTAGGTTAGAGGATTGTAGATAGGAAGGAAAACAGTTAGGAGGAATGCATGTACTCAGCTCATGTTTCTTTATGGTGGGCAAGGCATACCCTTTTACTCTTCGAAATGTTCACTGACTAGAAGCTATAATGCTTACCTACGAAGGGCCCAAAAGGATTACAGAACTTCCTTGTAGGCCCTACAAGGAAGAACGTGTGTTTCCCCCTGTCTCGAAGCCTTTCTTAGTGAATGCTGATGCCAGATCCCATGAGGAATGGAATTATTGTTTTGTGTCGGGCACATATGGAGCCAGCAGATTGAGTTCTTTTGGCTTCAGATCAAGAATTTAGACCATTGTCCAGAGACTACCACTTCCTTGTAAAAGGATACATCATATGAGAGAGTGCTTTCCAGACGGATCCATTCTTTGGATGCTGATGGGTGAGGTTTATTTTGTAAGTGCCAGGGTGTCTCAAAAAGGTTTGGGTCCATGGTGGTTGTATTGGATGTATGTTCTGGGTTATCCATAGTATCAACTCAACCCAGGTAGAACTTGGCAACTGAAGTTGATTTGGGGCAGGGCTTTTTGTTGGTTGGGTTTTGTTTGTTTTTTTTTTAATTTGATTTTTAATATTTAAGAGAGAGTGAGGGAGATGCTGGTGTTACAGTAATCAGTTGCTTATTAGTGCTTTGATATGCTACAGTAGTGGATTAAGTTAGTGCCTGCATTGCAATCTAGTATTGGTCACTGAGTAGAAGAGAAGCAAAGTTTCCTTTTGCATTACAGCTCAGTTTGAAAACCCTTAAGGACAAGGGAGCTGACCTTGATATTTTATGTACCTGCTCAAAAATGTAAACCTCCTAGTAATGAAGTTTCTTTTGTGGGTACTATATCCTTTGAGGAAGGCGCTGATAGCTTTAATAGTGACAGTTACTGCAACAGGGAGTTTGGGATTGACATAATGACGGTGCTGATTTTCTGTTCCCTGGAAAAGTGCTGTAAAGAATATGTAATCAAAGAATGCAAAACTCATCAGTGAGCTATCAGAAATGGTTCTGAGCTCCTGTAGAATGGAGTAATGTAGGAGTAGTGAGCTATTTGCAGGAGCTCAGTTAATGCATGGGCTTAGCATGAGCATTTAGAAGTGGCTTAGTCACCTTTTATTCCTGCTAGTGCTAACTGACTTGCTGCTGCATCATGTAAACGTAAGATGTACTTGTCTTGTACTTTGGATTTTTGACTTCTACTAGTTTGTGTAATTTACTGGATCCCCTATGTATCAGTTGTGCCCTTTGTCAGATAGAAGGATATGTTTTCAGAACTCAATTATTGTTGAAGTTTGAGAGTTTCACTTTGAGTTGCTAAGCACAGCATTGCATTATTGTTTGAATATTTTTCTGATGATTGCATAGGGACAACACTGTCAGTTAATAAAAATAGACATTTTTTGATGCAGTTACATAAAATACTACTCTAATAATATGATGTGTGTGTACAGATAAAGCTGAGGGACTTGACCACTCTCACAGCTGAACTTGACTCAGTACTTGTGTTACCAAACCCCACTCAGTTATTTGTGTCTGAACAGATTGGTTGCATTAAATTTTGTGGCTATTCATGCAGTCTCTGAAGACCATTCTCGTTTTGTGGCTCTACAGTGTTGTTAAATAATGGCAAGTAATATTGAAATACTGCCACATTATGCTATATTAGTCTTTCTGGGAGCAAAATCTTGTATCTAACAGTTTACATGATTTCAAGTTTTTGGAGAACCGTGCTTGAAGACTGGCTTTTGGAAGAAAAGCTTCAAAATAGGTAGTAAGATCTTAACCAAAGTCCTAATGCAGAACACAGAGATGTTTTGGTTGTAAGTTTTGCTTTGCCAGTTCTGTTTTTCTAGACAGTTCTGGTTGGATACCTGGTTTTCCTTCGAGTGCTTTTGCTACTTACAGCTGATGACTTTATCCATTTTATTCACAACTGTCCCTTGAACCTGTACCTCTGGTCTTTAGATGACACTTGTGTGGTTTTAAAGGAGCTGCTCAATTTATGCAGCTGCTCAAGAAATCAAGAAAACCACATTTTTGGAACTGTTGGCTGCTAGTACATTGGAAACACGACCTGAATGTTGGCTTACTCAAAAAAAGCTCATACAACTCACCCCTCCAACCCCAAAAAGACACACAAACACCCCCCCTGCTCCCCAACCCTGCCTTGCCTCAAAATGGAAGGCTATCAAAATGGTGAAGCCAGGAAAGATGGCAAGACTTGTCTAAAAATTCAAGCTAAAACGTCTAGAATTCCTGGAAAAGTTTATAAATTGAGGTCCAGTGAGTTGGTTGTTTTATAGTTATTTCATTGTCATTATAAGTATCCTATTTAAAGTATCTTCTTGCATCTTCTTAGGATATTATTAATGTAAATCTTACCTTTCATTGGATATTAATAGAATAGGTAGTATGACTCAATCCGTCATCTCCATCTTGTGAGAGATGCTAACAAAAGATGATTTAAAAATAACTCTGTTTTTTGTTTTCAGCACATTATTTCCTCCTCTTCTCCACAAAGAGAAGAAAAATCTGTTTGTTCATTTTTCAGATTGCTCCATCATGGCATAATTGTGTCTCTTGTAGAGAATTTCAGAGAAGGGGGTAAAATGTTTTCAATCTGTGCAAACAGAATGAAATGAAGCAATATAATATTTCCTTTTTGATCTAGGGAGGATCTCATCGACAAAAGAATTGAAAGTGCCGTTTCTTGTTTGCAGTCTGTTATTGAGCTTGGACGAGTAATCAGGGACAGAAAAACCATTCCAGTAAAGGTTAGAGCTCTTTACCATCTCTTATCAATACATTGGGAATGTGCAATAGCTTTGTAACTATGGGATAAACCTGAGAAAATTGAATACTTAAGTTAGGAATGGCAAACAGTTCAACAATAAAAATACTTCAAATAAAAAATAACTTCTGAAGTTTTTCATTTTTAGTTGGGAGGACAAAAGTTTGTTTGTTTTCCTTCTCCCCAGTATCCTTTGAAAGAAGTAGTTGTTATCCATCAAGATCCAGAGGCTCTGGAAAACATCAGATCTTTAGAGAAGTACGTACTTGAGGTAAGAACATCAGGAATGTGGTGCTTAGCTGGACTGTGTTTATTGGTTACCTAAACAAACCAACCTCAAACCTTCCCTGTTGGTGTTATTAACAAGTCACTAGGTAAAATTAGAGAGTTGGAATGAGAGGGAATAGCACTGAGTACTGTGCACAGAAATGAAGGTAAAATGGGTGATGATCCTTTGTCAGTTGTATTATTGAGAGATACTAAATTCCTCAAACTGACCACATGGGACTAAGAGGCTATTAGAAATGTTCTTGATCAGGGGAAGGCAAAACCGCAATTTCTGAATGAAAATAAGACAATAGTCAACTACATGTTGTCCAAGGGATGGATTGCAAAGTCTGTGATCTCCTTCAGGAGATTATAACCAGTTTGACAGTAAATGGAAGGGCTGATGGAGAGAAGGAGTTCCATATAGGGGAGGTGAGGGGACAAGTCAAGATTTTTTGCAGGATGTTCTTTAGGAAATAAAATGTCAAATAAATGTTAGTCTGTCCAACTTCTTACACTCATATGCTCCTGTATGCCACTGCAGTACTCTTGTAATGTGTGTCCGTTAGAGAAATGCAGCCTGCCCTACTTCTAAATCTTTGTTTGGATAAAAGCCCCATCATTCAAAAGAGAAGTAATCCATCTTGGATTTTGGAGATTAACTTGCCAAAATTGACTGCACTTTCTGCCTTTAGTCAGTTGTGTAGAAATCCATAGTATTTCAAGAAGTGAAATGAAAAAGGAGTTTGTTCATAGATAAACTTAATTTATACGCTTATACTATAATCAAATATTTTATGCTTCAGTACTGCATTTCAGAAGCTGTAGTGAAGGCAAGAAGCCTGTTACATTTGCTTAAAAGACAGAGTGGGCTTTTTTTAGTCTTTACGTTGAATTAAATTTCATTACAAACAGACTTTATATGCATCTTTCACATCTATGTTGTACAAGAGAAATCAAACAATAAAAGGGAATAGTGAGAAGGAAGTGTTTCAGCTACAGTGATGAATTTTGATGAGCCATGGTATTTCTATTCTAAAAGAAAAGGGAGGGTGAAGGGAAGTTACTATGCCAGTATGCCTCTTTTCTAAGTGTTGGGGCCTCCAAAACATGTTTGCAAAAGAGTGGTTCTTACTACTTAGATTTGTCATGATCATGCCTTTGATGTTATGAGATATGCTATGTGTAATTTCTCAGTATTAGCAGCTTAGGGGCTTTATAATTGCTTTGCTGAACAGGGGGTTAGAGGTAATGTCATCTCCACTGTAAGACCAGAGGCTTTTCAGAACCACTCTGAAAGGCAGTGAGGGAAGAAGGAAGACTGGTTAAGCAATGCTATTCTTTCTGAGCAGACTTCATTTCCTCTTGCTGCAGTCATCTGTTGCTGGGATTGATGATCCCTTTTCACCCAGATGTTTCACTGTGTTCCTTGGGGAGATAAGCCATGACTTCATCTTTGTATTTGTTTTGGGGAGGAAGGAATTGCATTTTGAATAGAAGCTCTTTGCTAAGAAAGCAGAATTCTAAAGGAACTGATTTCGTGTTGATGTTGGGCAGACTACATGCATTAGACTTTGAATATAAATTGGGGATTATTTCATGACAATAATTTCTGGGTATTAATCTGCCTGGATTTTCACATGAATTGTTCCCATATGCAATCTTGTTGTATTTGTGTGTGGCTCTTAATTCAATGAGGCAGAATATACACCAGCTTTTTAAACTCAAATGAGAGCTGAAGGAGTGGTCATGCAAAACAAAACACAGAGGTAGTTGCTTGGAAGATCTTCTCCGCTCAAGACCTAGTAAGAAAGTTTCTGAGGAAGGGATACTAGCCTCAGTGCAAGGTCCTTGGTAGCAAAGTTAACTGCAGTGCAATACAAAAGCTAACAATTCCCCCCAAATACAAACTTCCTTAACTGTTACAAGAGATTTCATGTAGAAGTCTTAATGCAGTTTCTGAATGCCTGTGAACTACAAGCTTAGCCTTCCCATATCTTGCCCTCTCAAATCTGCATGTTAGAAACAATCTCTGTTTAAATGAGTCAAAACTAGAAGGAAAAAAGATTTTGAATAGCAGTGTAGCAATTGAACAGCAATCTGAGCTGTTCATGAAAGCCCTCCTTTCCTTTCCTCCTGTGATAACACATCTGGAGAGGTGAGCCATAGAGCGTACTTCCTTTTCATAATCCTCTGAAGTCTGCCCTCTTCCTCTACTTTAAGTGCTTTTAGCTCACTTATAACAGATTACTGTTACAACTTCATTCTTTGTCCTGTTTTGCCTCCAGCATACTTCGCAGATACTGACATATTAGCGCACAGGTTGTGTATGTCCAAATACAGTAATTGGGCGGGAAAGGCAGGAATTCTTTGCAGTTCAGAGTGGTTCCTTTCCTCCAGTAGTGTTGAAACTTTGAATCTGACACTGCAGAGGAACTTGCCTGGTTTCTGTCTTCAGGAAATTCTTTCCATGGTGTATTACCTTAGGACCTCTGTACTTCGTAAGAGCTGATATAATGTAAGACTGATAGGTTCAGCTATATGTCTTTAGTTTGTGTTTCTGTTTAATAGTCTCTAGTTTATTCAATGAAATGTATCTTTACTGGTAACTGACATTTGACCTCTCCATCATCTTTTGTTTGTCAGAATCTGCCACTTTCCAGATCAGTTTGTATATATGTTCATGATAGAGTCAGTTCCAGTGGCTGTACTACGATATCCTGGTACTACATGAAGTATTTCCATTTAATAGATTTTTTTTCTTCCATAAGTGTTTGTAGCATTTTGGATTCTCTAAAGCCAGTGAAACAGGTCTTCAAAGATAAGTGATAGAGATATTCTTTCTCTATCATAATAACCACTGGCAGTACAGTGTCTAAAGCGTTTTTCCCTTGTCTAGAAATGGCACGGCCAAATGGCACGGCCCTTATAGTATGCCTGTCCTTGGTAGGTTAAGGATTCCTCTTTCCTTTTAAAAAGGTGTTTTCAGGGGGTTGTATAACAGAAGATTTAGGCACTTGCTTAAAATGAGATGCCAGGCAAGATCAGCTGCTTCACCTTGACAGAGAGAACAAAAGTCTGCGTCTACCCGTGCAAGATCAACTCACCTTGCTTGTCTTGGTGAGAGCAACCGTGTCAGTCAGAGAATTCAAGAGGTGACTGAAGCAGCAGAGAACCTCTTAAACTTCTAATTATGTATTACTCCAGCAGTACCATCTTTCCCCAAGCCTAAAAACACATCTGAAGAAAGCTTCTAAAAATTCTGCTGGGGGTGACTTAAGAGCACTGGCTGAGGGCGTCGTGGCTCAATGCACACGACTTCTACATCAGTGGTGTGTGCTTCTTGCTTTCAGTTACTGTGGGACTTAAATTCATTAGAATTGTGCACTAAAGGAATTTTAATTAAATCTGAATTGATTTGGAGTGGGATTGGAAGGCTTTTCTGTCATGTTAGTGTATGGATTATTTCTCTTAGACTTGGCAGTTACGGTGCTTCACTTTAGAATTACTGTTATTATTAATCATTTTGGCACCTGAATCTTTTCAGTAGGACATCGCTGTGAGATTTAGGTTAGTGTCTACCACATTTTCTTGATCTGAAAACTGGATTTATGGATTTTACAGACTCCATTTTGAAGGGAGATGAGGTTTGCATACTCAAATTACTTCCAGAAAGATAGCTGACAAAAATTTGCTGTCAACTTCTACAGCTAGTAAAAGGTAACAAAAGAACCTAAAAATCTGATAAATTATTACATAAGTTGGTTGTGAAAAGTGTTATCATTTCTATTAATTTGCTACTGCAAACAAAGTTAAGGTATTGCTGACTTATGGGGAAATGAGTTACAATAAACTCAAATACCTTTATGGAAGCACAAATTAAAAAATACTGTCTATGGTCCTATTTTTATTACATATCTTTAAATTCAGCAGTTGATAACTGAAACTTAGTGTACGTTTTATTGTATTGCACACCAGTCAATCTAGTTGGTTACTTGGGTGGTTCAGAGCTAAAGAGGTCAGTGAATGCAGATAGACTTTGTAGTATTACTTGGGCTGTGTTTGCAGCTTTGTTCATCAACCTCCTACATATTCAGAGCTTTAGAACCTTTAGTTATTGCTGGAAGTGTGTTTCTGGTAAATTTACAGCTGCCAGAAGTAATCTGTAAGAAAAATTGATGCCATTTAATTTCATGCAGTTGCTGACAAAAGAATTTGAAAAATATACTTGTCAATTCTTGGAAAATTTCATTCATAATTTTTTCAGAAGCAGCTGTAGTCTTTGATCTGCAGTCTGACTTTTTCATCAGCAGCACATATCAAATCATTTAAATAAGGCAATTTTAATATTAGAACTGCCCAGAGTACAGAGTTGTCATGCAAAACCAGCAAAAAACCATTAATCTGGAAGGTTTTTAGCAGCTGAGTGCAGTGGCATTTTATCATTAGTATTTGAGGCCTCTTGCAAGCCTAGTTCAGGACTTCTCTTCCTAATTTATTCCAGTGAAAGGTTTTATCTGAATAAGTTTTACTTTATGTACAGTTAGAATCGTGTTTGATCCAACCTTTGTATACTCTGCACACCCCACCCCTATGTATGGCTATAATAAATCAGAGAAAATTGACTTTCCATCATATCTAAGGTCTACCAGGATTTCATCACATTAGTGGTGTTACAGTAACATGGTAGACTGAGTCCCCAAAGGGGCTGAATTAACAACACATTAACTGTGGCAGTGTGTGGTCCTTCGGTGTTTTGTTTCTTACAGTATTACAAAATCAGTATTTATTTTCTTTTTTGGCTTAGGGAGCCCAGACCAGCTGAAGCACAGCACTGGCATTTCTTTTTCTTTGTTCTGAGAACTGGCTATAGTTGGGTTACTGGTCAATCTGATTGTGTCTGGCACATGGCACCAGGAAAAGGCCCTTGTACATAAGAAATGCTTCCATATATACAGGTCTTCTGACCGGTGATGGGAAGGGCTGGTTGCTTCAGTCTGTGTGTACGAGGCTTGAAAGATGTGTTAAGGTGCTAATTTTGATTTATTAGGAAGATGAGATTATAACTATTTTAAGTCGAAGCACTATATTGAAGAAGATCTAAATGGACCTAAGATACAGACTTGCCTTTGTTTTTGAAGCATTGTTCTGTTTTTTTAATTGGTAATGTATTAAGAAGAATGGTTTCCCAATCTAATTAACATAGAAAACTTTTCCTGATGGAATGGATAAATTACATATAAGCCAAATCAGGCCCAAAGCCATCTTCCAATTTATGCTGCTTTTTTGGATTATTACTTCTTTTTCCTCATAAGGTCACCATTTGCTACTTGTGGGCTCATTCCCAGCAGCACCCCATGAAAACTGAGTTTCTGAAGTACAGAATTTTCATTAGATTTCCTAAAAGATATATTAAATAAAATTAGATTCAGTTATATTCTTGGCTCCTCTTAGGGAATTAGACTGTAGCTCAGAGGCTATGTTTAAGCATTACTTCTCAGTCTTTATGTTTGGCTACTTGCTAGCCCTGTCATGCTGATGCTACCATTTACTTCTGCTTCCTAACTGACTTGGAGTAGCTTCCTTGCCAGATGCACTTGGTGATTCTGTATCACATTGATGTGAACTCTAACAACCTTCTGGTGGAAATTTAAACACAAAATGTTTCGAATATGGGGCAGCCTGACAGACAAAACCCACCGAATTACAGTGAATGTGCTTCAGATGTGTGCAGGTTTGCACTTGTGGAAGAATTGCTGTTGGCAATTAAAGCTTCCAAGATCTCTCCTTGGTACCATCACGCTAAGAATAGAGAGTGAGGCTGCGTGAGGCTGGAAATTGAGGTATCGGGTGCTGTCTTCTCTGTGTTTCTTACTTGGCTTTACAAAGCAGGGCAAAACAAGACTCTCTTGGAGCCACAAAATAACACTGGGATGCAGTGCTCTTGCTTACAGGAGGTATACGAAGACATTATTTCTTGGTGTTGTTAATGTGTGTAATGCATTTGTTCATTGGACAGAATTAAGTGTGGAATGGAGAGGTTTGCTGTGTATTTTCAAATTTGGCATTGTATGATGGTCTGGGTGTGCAGGTAGGTTTGTGGGTTGGTTTTTTTTAATGGTGGTTTTTAATGTGCTTGTGTGATGAGGAAAATAATTTGTAATTAGAAGCATAAGAAGTGACTTAGTGGTTTGGACTCATGGTTCATCTAGCACATCGTGCTGTCTCCTGCAATGATAGAATCCATTTAGAGAAAGCACAGGCATCTGGCCACTTGGGTAGACTCCTGTTGTAGTCACCATCTGCAGCTATTGTATTTGGGAGCATGTGCCTGTCTGTTCCTTTTAATGTCTTTTCATGTGCCTGGTGTTAGGAGTTTAATTCCTTTTTGAACTTGGGGGTACTCTCCTGCTTACCTCCTCTTGTGGCATTAAGTACTGAAGGTTAACTACTTATGTATCTCTTGCAAACCCATTTCCCACTATTTCCACTGTGTACTTCTTCACGTGAGGGGTTGTTTGGGGATTTGGTGAATAACAGTTTTATGTTACTTAACCCAGCTCTTTCATAGTTTCTTAAACCTCAATCATATTCCCCTTCAGCTTTCTTCTCACGAGAATTCTAGCGTTGGTCTTTTACTTTATAAACGTGGGCACACTCTGTAGTGGCAAAATAACATCCTTGATCTGGGACCTCTCCTGAAGTTAATGGGAGCTTTATAAGCTTTTTGGGCTGTTCTGGCACACTGATCTTGTGCTGCAGAGGAAGGAAGTCCTTCTTGGCAAGGTGGTTTCTCATATAGTAAACAAAATAAACAATAAGTAAAGAGATGAAATGAGGCAGCAGCATTTGTACAACTTAAACCATGTAACTTTGGTTACAGATTTCTGACTAAACGCATAGTCCTTTCAGTCTATTTCAGCAGAATTTTTCTTCCTGAATTTTGCTGGGCCATTCTCTAATACCTTTGTACATAAAGGTAATAGTTTTATCTCCTCAGACAGCTGTAATGGTAAAATAAAAAAGGCTGTTGAATAGGGATCCGGTTTCAGTTGAGGGCTGACAGGTATCTACTAATAACAGAGAAATGTCTATCTAAAGGCTGAGGAGAAGGATGGTGCCTTCTTCTGAAGGCCAGTGTTTCAGTATTAGATGGGTTTATTTGCTCTTGCAGTGTTGGCAAGTTATTTAGTTCACAGAGGCAACCACGTAAAAAATTAGCAGCTGGAGACTTAACGACTTCCCTAGTGCTGTGGCCCTGGTTTTGTACCTCTGCCACAGCTGTTGGAGATGGCTGTTCTTTAACTTCATTTTTTTTTCTCTTGGTGTATTTATATAGGAACTTAATGTTCGTCAAGTGACGCTATCTACTGATAAAGAGAAATATGGAGTCCGACTGAGAGCAGAACCAGATCACATGGTGCTTGGGAAGCGCTTGAAAGGTGCATTTAAGCTTGTCATGGCTGCAATCAAAGAGCTGAAGAGTGAGCAGCTGGAGGAATTCCAGGAGACAGGTACGTAATGGTACAAACCACTAAACAATGGCAATGTTGACAAAAAATGGAATCCAAAATTCTTTGGCTCATCAGAGAAAAACCCGAGCAATTGCTCCTGATTTTTGTATATGAATCGAGCATTTTCAGGAACAACTGCACAAGTATCCTCCTGTGGGCTTAGGGAGACTGTAGGCCTACTTCCCTGTTGTTGGTACTCTGTTAAATTTTACATTCATGAGGCTAAGAGAAAAGTTGGGTTTTTTTATTTCTCTGACAGTAGATGATCAGTGGCCATGTATGCTAATCTTACACTGTTCTCCTGTTTAAGTGTTACTGTAAGGCCAAAATGAAGTGGATGCCAGGCTGTTCTGTATGACTGAATCATACTTGAACTGAGTATACATGCAATAGTTTTTATTCTAAAAGCATTGCTTCAATTCCAGGTTTACAAGTGGGTGTGAATTTTCCAGCTCTATCAATTTACTTAACTGCTGAAATGTGAATTTTTGTTTTGTTGAGTATATAGGTTATTTTTAACTTTTATTCTGGTTCATTCAGATGATACAGAGTAGCTGAAGCACCTGCATTTGAGTGAGCTCTGCTTGTATGAAAAATCTGACTGTGGGATAGTTCAATGTTTCTTATCAGTGCTTAACTGCTGTCCACTGTATCACAAATACACTGCTTTGAATGTTTTTCAAGTCTGATAAGTGTTTAAAGCTTTTTGAATTCAAAAGAACTTTTTTACCCTGATTCTAAGAGATGCTCTTCCCCTGCCAATTCTGCAGGCACCATAGTTGTAGAAGGACATGAACTCCATGGGGAAGATCTTCGTCTCATGTATCAGGTTGCAGGAGGATCTACACAGTTTGAGGCACATTCAGATGCTCAGGTAGTGTATTGGTCATTTCTTCTTTTTGATTAAGGGAAGTGTTTCTCAAAGTAATATGAAAATGGTGTGGTGAAAGCTGGGGTGTTTTGTTTGTTCAGACAGTTCAGCAAATTCCAGGAAGCCTATCTTCTGAATTTTGGAGATGTCACAAGTACTTTTAAGGGTTAGGAGCTCTATAAAAGTGGACCTGAACTTCTGAGGAAGTCCCACCAGCTTGTTTCAAGTTTGTGACCTATTCAACTGTCTTCTGTGTGTTACCTCAGGTTTTAGTTCTGCTAGATGTTACCCCAGACCAGTCCATGGTGGATGAAGGAGTTGCACGGGAAGTGACTAATCGCATCCAGAAGCTTCGCAAAAAGGTTAGGAAGCAGTGCTTTGCAACAAGACATTTTACTTTTAAGCAATCTTTGGGCAGTATACAGCAGAAGCTTATCTTTTTAAATAAACATATAGCCCTGTATCATTTACTCCCCGCTTTGACTGACATAAATGATTACAAATAACTACTTTGATTTTGAATTCACATATGAAGTAGCTACAGTTGAACAATGAGCTTGATACGCAGCATTAATAGTGAATTAACTAACTCATGTATGTTACTGAGCTCCTCTTGTTTTCTGTCATCAGCCACATACCAGAAATTCAGTTCCATTTAAGCTGCTCTGGGACCTGCATGCTTCCGGACAAGAGTTAGGTTCTGTTCTGGCTCGATTCCTGAGTGTTACATCAGCCAGACTGGTGATAGCTGAAATATCTGAGCCTAGGACTGTCCAAAGAAACAAATTTGTGTCTTAGCAAATTGCAGGGGGCATTTCTGGGACCAGTTTGTATACCTACGTGAATGATTCCACTCTAAATTGTTCTCATCATACATACAAATGATGCTGTCTGACCATGGCCAAAGCACTTTGAACCAATGTAACTTCTCTCTCTCTACAACACTAATCCAGTAAGAGCTGTGCTTGCTATCTCCATCTTGTGCAAAGAAAGCATGGTCACTGTGGAGGTAATGTCAAGTCTGAAAAGCCTTTAATTTGGAGAGAACATGAAGTAATAATTAAATTGGTACAAATTGTTCTAAAGATTTCAGAATCTGCAAGTTAGAGCCGAACAAACAAAAAGCCAACCAGCCAAACAAAAAGCCACAAACACAAATCAATCTCCTGTTCCCTGATGCGCACGTTACAAACATGGGACGTATTGTTCTATGACACATGCAGGGTTTTCCTACTTGACTAACTTGGTGGCAATGCGGTAGAATTTCTATCTCTTTCAGATTTTGGCTTGAAGAAATCTTGCAAGAGCTCTAAATGATGTATAGGGAGAATTTTCATGGGACATGTTTTTGGGAAAAGATATCTGTAGAGTTAAGACAGCATGAATCTTCAATATAGGACTGAAAAATGACAAATCTGTACCAGCATAGCTTTGTTTTATTTATGTGTGTATGTTTATATCATAAAAAAACCTACGTAGATTTATTTTTGTATAAAATAAAACCAGGAGGGAATGTGGCCATGAGAAGAAAACTGTCTCCTAAGTTACTGGATGATTTAATTTTACTTCCATAATGACATAAAGCTGTATTTCTTTCTCACTTAAATCAGTGTCAAAGTACTTAAGCTTGCTTAATAGTTAACATGATGCCTATGTGCATTTATTCTGTCGTTCTTTCATTCCTACTCCTGTTATAAAAGTGTATATGTAGTGAAGACCACGTATTCCAGATCCACAGTAACTATTACTGGCATTAGGGCAGTCATTACTTTTAGCAGATTTGGGAAATCAAGTTTCCTTGGTGCTGCTGTCTTTCCCTTGAAACGATTTTCTTACTGAAGCAGCATGTTGCTGTAATAAACTTTAATAAGCGTATCATTTGCATGAGTTGCTCTTTTTGTGAAGTTCGTGTTCCTGTGTGAGCTGTGACAGAGCTAGTGTGAAAACTTTAAAGTCTGGTCACCACCTTCCAAAACAATACCAGAGTGTCTTGGAGGCTGCTGGGTGTTAAGAAAATGTCACTGGTTGAGCAAATCTTCAGTGAAGAGCCAGAAGTTTAACTTCAGGCAAACAGGGTGTGTAAATGCTGGAAAAATCCTTGTGCATCAAGAAAAGCTTTTTAAGAAATTTGGTGGGCTTTCAGCTCACCAAGGGGGTGAGTTGGTAGATGAATTTGAAAGTGAAACCTTTTGAGTAAGGTACACTATTTGAACATTATCTCCTAACAAAAGAATTGTTTTATCCTAAATCTTTTGTAGAAACTTCTAACAAATGTCTGGTAAATGTCTAAGATACTTTATTTTCTTTAACTTAACAAGTATTCTTTTGGTTTGTGTATGTGAAAGTCATCTTGCTGTCTAATATATCTGGTATATCCTACAGCGAAACCTGGTTCCTACAGATGAGATTACAGTGTACTACAGGGCACGTCCAGAAGGTGACTACCTGGATACTGTTATTAAGGAACATACAGATTTCATTTTTGCAACAATAAAGGCTGCCCTGAAGCCTTACCCGGTGCCTACCTCAAAAGAAGTTCTTATCCAGGAAAAAACCCAAGTAAGAAGGAAAAAGCCTTGACTGCATAGTTCATTTTATCTGCTTTTAACTGAACAAAGTGCTTCAATTACAGAAAAAGTGAATGTCAGTATTTATTTGTGGCGTATAGTGGATATTTTCATATGTCTGAATCTCCATATTAGTATTTTTGGTTTAACAAAGAGGAATTGGGTTCTCTATGTGTAGTGTGTTTGAAAATGAAGCTGCTTAAATACCAAATTAACTGTCTTAGGTAGTTGTTTGTGTAAGCTTAATACACATTGTAATTTGTATTTGGATTAGTGCATTGTTTACACAGCAAAAATATTGCTGCTCTGATCTCTTTAAGTTAATAGGCTTTTTTATTAGAAATGTTCTCCTTGGAGGCTGTATTTTCCTTTTTGGCTTAAGACCAGCTTCACTTACTAATGTTGGAGTATGTTTGGCTTTTCTCCCCCGTGTTGCTGAAGTTCAGTCTTTGGTAACAGTGCAGTTTGCAGATTGCTTATTCTTGCAGCAGCAGGTTTGAACCATTTCCTTTGTTTTCTTTGATTGTTTCTTCTTACATGTTTTGAGAATGCTTTTGCCATGGCTTTATTCAAATTTACTTTATTCAAAAGACATTCCTAGTGGAATTGTCAATGAAATATTATTCAATCTGTGCTAGACTGGGAAGACATATATAGAAGATATATCAGGCTTACAACTTGGATTTACAGAATGGCTTGGAGGTCTAAAAATAGGTGAAAGGAAAGCACGTATTTTATCCATCTTAATAACAGTATGTGTAAAGGAAATGTCTTACACTTAATTACACTTCTGAAGTTGTAGAGATTGGAAACAAAGCTCTGTTTGGCCTTTTTCAAAGCCATTCATTTATTATGAAATTTTAAAGCTTATTAATTTAATCTAGTGACAAGCATATGGAAAAACACTACATGAAAGTGAAGAATATTGTGGTTGAGAAATCAATGACAATACTTCGCTGTTTCTTCTAAGTACTTATTTGATTGGTGGACAGTTTGATGTTAAAGTCAACATCAAATCTAAATTATAATGTAAAAGCAGCTGGAAAAAAATGTGTAGTTCTGGGAAGCACTTGTCTGATTGCCTCTGAAATTGCCTCGTGCATGAGCTGTAAGGTTGGCTGCTGTGTCTTTGTCTTTCTCTAAAAGGCTATATGCCTGTGCAAGTATGTTTTCCCCCCACTGCTGTTTTTCTGTTTTCTGAATCATAGTTGAACAGATTCTAGTGAAGAAAAACATTGTGGAAGCCTGAAAGATTAGTCTATTGGATTAATATTAAATAATGCTGTCTACATAAAGATGAATTCTTGCCCTTACAGAAGGTTTTATGGGTATAATTGATAGCTGTTGTTGGGATGACAGCAAAAAACAGACATCAATCGGTTTTGGGGGTGATGAGCTGATGTGAGTTGGTGGTAGGAGGTTTGTGGGTCAGGCTATGTGTTTGCACAGATGTCAAGTTTGAGACTTGGAACACCTAAAAAAATTAACTTGAGGTACCACTATATATGACAGATAGTTCTGCGTGGCTGTTGTGATTGATGACCAAGCTGATAAAAATGTCATCATCTTGCAGTGGTCCTACAGCTGAGAGCTTGAAATCTGAGGCATGAGATTTGTTCAATGGGGCACAAAACCATTAGCAGGGAGTTATTGCAAGTTCTGTGTACCAAAGCTATACAGTTTATGTATGGTTATTGAGCCAAAGAAAAACTAAATGTAGAGTTGTTTGTTATTATTTTACTTTAAGGAGTCTCAATCACTGCGAAGTACCTTTGTACAGAGTCAAGCTGTGTCTTTGCCGCGTGGTCTGCCTGCTGCACATTTAGCTGGTTACTGTGCATACAAATTTAGTGTGCCTCTGAATTGGCGGTCATGTACTTCAACTTTCAAATAGAGGTTGTAGAGGGAAACAAATAATAGAGTTTAAAGGAACTGTAAAGTCTTCCTTATGAAGTCTTGCCTCCTGGAGCTGCTCAGGGCAGGCGTTTGACTCTGTACTCCCTGTTCTGCTGCAACTAGCTTGTTGCAGTAAGAGCAGTGAATAAACATACCTGAAATTACAAAACCCTTTGATAGAAATCCTTTCAAGTTTGGCTTTTTGTAGAGAGTTGAGGATAGCTGCAGCTGTGGGCAATGAATTTGTAGTTTGGTGCATCAGATGTGGCTGTGGTTAATGGTCTTTAGTCATAACTGTGTGGCATTTTGTACTAGCAGCTTCAGGCATTAAGACTATGGAGATGAGAGTTCAAGTTGAGTTGTGCATCAGCTGTCTTCTGTTGGTGGGTGCTGATAAGCAGCAGTGACATGGAAAATCATTAGTGACCATTACATGCTTTCAGGTATAAAAGCAAAGGCGAGTTAAAAGAACAAAGTGTGTAACTCCACATGTGAGTGTGTAAGTTAGCTGTGACAGGATCATTGTACCAAATTTCTTGAAGTTATTAGAAGGAGTAACAGAAGTGTGTGTGATATTGAATATGTGTGGATACTGAGACAAAAATGAAATGCAATCTGTCCTTTCTACAGGTATTTTGATTACATTCAGGATGATTTTTGCTGTGAAATTGTCCTGATTCAATTTTTGATACAAGGCTTTAACTGTAAACTCCTGTCCCAAAGACTTGCTGTGAAAAACACAACAAAGAAACCACCAGGAGTCCCTTGAAAATACTGGGACAGAGCAGCAGCTACTTGAGAAATGAATATTTAATTGCTTGTAGAATGGATAAACGCAGGCTGAGATTTGCTGCTCCATCAGTGTTTTTCCCTACTTTGTCATAGTAGCTCAGTAAAGAGTAGCACTTCTAAGTTTGTCTGGTCACCTTTTGGACTGTGACTCTTGCCAAAGACTGTCTCTGAGTTTGCCAAAAAAACCCCGGCTTAAATAGCCACTTAGTACCAGTTGTTCATTGAAGTGATTTCTGACTGACATTTGTTTAATTAAACATTTTAATGACGAAATCTTTCGAAGTGTGGTTCTTGTGAGAATTGGTGTAGGTGCAGGAGTGATTCCTGCCTGTGCTTAGTTCAGGAAAATACCTGTGCTTGGAAAAAACATATTTTTAAACAGCTGTGGTTTAAGACCTCTAGAGAATAAGCCTGTTTCTGTAGTATTGCTACAGGTTCCCAAGTCTCTTCATCCAGTCTCTCATTTGTGCAGGAAAATACGCTTTACATTCTTGATGGGGTGTTTCAAGCTGTAGTTGATTCACTAATCGCTACTGGTGAGATAGTCACAAAGGCTGACTTGATCCAAGGCAGCTGCTCCCCCTGGTTGTGCTCAGCAGCCCTGGGAGGCAGATGAAAGCTTCTCCAGGCAGTGACTAAACAGGGCCCTGTTTTCAGATGCTCTGAACTACTTCTGGAAGAGTGTGCCTCTTGCGTACATTGGGATTATATTTTGGGAGACTGTGATCACTGCGCACCACTTGTGAAAATTAGAGTGTTTATTCCTCTGTTTTCCTTATGTTAAAATACTGTTGTACCTTTAACATGTATTAAAGACAAATTTGTATTTGAAGTGCTCTGTCTCTGAAGGAGAGGTAAAAGTTGCTCTTTTATTGTAAGTCATGTTTAGTATAGTACGACAAGATATCAATGTTTAAGGAAAAGATTTTGTGTTTAATAGAACAGTATTAAAATAATCATAATATTTCTCTTTCTTCAGCTGAAGGGGTCAGAGCTAGAAATTACACTTGTCAGAGGTGGTTTGTGTCAGGATGTTGGTCCAGCCTGTGCCTACGTCAACCTCAAAGTTTCTGTTAATGGGACAGAGCAAGGTAGGAACGTACCAGGTTTGATTCGCCAGCAGTGGTGGTAAAAGGTTGTTTAGAAAAGAGTGTGATGAATGTTGGAGCTGTGAATTTGTTTGAAAAGTGGTGCAAACTCCTTTCCAATAGAAGCTTTAAATAATTCTTGAAAATACGTTCATTAAAAGCAAAACCACATGTTGTCCATGATGTCTGCTTATGTGGACCTGAAGTAAATCCTATATTCTGCAGAAGGGTTTATATGTGAATATCTATATGGGGGCATATATACTCCATGTCTGTGTGTGTGCAGTCACCCAATGCAGAGTGTGTACCTGGAGCATTGTTAATTCTTGAAGTAGTACTGCAAACATAGGTGATGCCTTTCTGTGAGATACCGCTTTAGAGAAACTTGGGTATTAAATATAGTGCTAAAAAGAATACTTAAAACTAGAGAATGCAATGGCTATGGCTTGGATAATGAAAAGGTGAGTGCAGTGATATCATTAAAAGTATTAGAAGGGTGAGTTATATGTTAAAAGGAGAAAAAACTGCACTCTCTGGACTTTTTTTTTTTTCCTACCTGTGTTTACAGTTTATGTATCAGAGTAATTGGGCTTTTTTTAATATGGCTACAAAGCTGCTTACTGGGAATAACAGCGAATGTAACCAAGCTGGTGAATGTGTCAGAGGGCATGCGGTCTCTTGGGTTTTAATATAATACTAGATTTTAATTTGGTGACCTAAGAATTTTGACTGCTTTGTCAATAAGAACAAATTTAACTTCCATACTCTAAACCTGAAGTACACTTGAGTCCATTTCCTTGTTTTCTTTCCTCTTTCCTTTCTTACTAAAGAACTGCCAGTGTTGTCAGTTAGTAGTTAGCTTAGAAACTCACTAGAAACAATTTGCAAAAGTTATTAGAAAATCATTAAAACTTGGATGTTGCTTTCAAACTGTACTTTAATGTCTCAATTTTGGTTTTTAGATGGTGTGTTGCTGCTGGAAAATCCAAAAGGAGATAATACCTTGAACTTCACTGGACTTGTAGATGCTGTCTCCTGCATTTTTGGTCTTAAAAATTCAAAATTGACAGTTTTTAATGGAAAAACAGGTAAATGGAGTATGACAAAGAAAATTGAAATGTTCTCTAGCAGCAGCTAGGAGTTATTTACTGTATAATTATTTACTGTGTAGTTTTTCTATATATATGTGTATGTATATATAAAATTGACTAGAAGATGTGTAAGGAAATAGTATATTTTTAGTACTTAGCTTAAGAGACTGTGTTTATAGTCACATCAGAATGTTTCCAAAAGCTGCTGCTAAATGATGCTTGGCTTTTCTGTTATCTTAGTTCGCTGCGGTTCTCATTGGACCAAAATCTGATTTCTTTCAGACAGTGTTTCCATCAGGTCCAGGCTATGCTTTATATTGGTGGCAAGCTGCCATCAGGTTTTGCATGCTTTTTTCTTTCCTAATGCCTCAGTGGGCAGAGTGAGAACTTCAATTGGTGCAAACTTCTATCTGTAGAAGATAAAAGTGTTGTTTTTTCACCCTAGAGAAACCTGAGGATCTCTGCATTTCTTCTTATTTAGAAAAATCTATGGAATATTTTTGCAGCTTGAAGTTGGCCTATGTTAGGTCATGAGAATATTAAACATCTTCTATGGCTTATGCACAGACTTGCAGGCTGTCTCACAGTTTGGTGCATTACAAAGATAATACAGCTGAAACAGAAGAAAAACATGAAAGAAGTTGCAATTCATGACTAGGAGACCCTAGCAGCAGACTGGTGTTCTCTTCGCCGAGATGAAGATGCTGGTTTATTATGACATTATGTATAGTATTTCAGTACATTAGAACAAGCTGCACCTTAGAAATCAGCAAACTCAGAACAGGATTACACTAATAACCAAACACTTTAGTGGAGAGATGCAGAGATCAGAGCACTTAACAGCAGCTATGCCAGTGGCTTCAGCAGCCACTGAAGAGATGTTTCAACAGTAATAGTAAACCCTTTGAATGGTCTTGGTGTTACTACAGGCAAATCTTGAAGTTCAAGCTTTGTCTGTTTCCACACTGTTCATATTCAGTCTAAATGAGTGATAAAGAAATGATAAAATACTTCAAAAATGGTAACTGGATAGGTACAGAAACTCTGCTAGTGAATTTTCATAGAAATATTATAGCAGCAACTAAGGGGAAGATGCTTTAGTTTGCTGTTATGAAAGGCTGCTTTGGGGTGCCCATGGGACTGAGAAGGATCACCAGCTTGTGTCTACCTGCAATGTCAGAAGGGGAATAGTGTTACTTGTGCCTGTGATGCCACTGTTAGTGTTACCATCACTGTCTTTGGTTTTCTTACTTGCCTTTTCCTGAAGGTATTGCTAGAAGAATGTTTTGGGAGTTTTCATATCTGATGTAATCCATTACCTTGCTGTGATAAAACTTCTTTCCATGTGGTGCTCAGCTGAAGTAAATAGTTCTATCGTACTAAATGATTATGCTTTACTTTCAGTTATAGGTGATTTATAGGAAATTTTGGATCCCTCTGTATCTTCCTCAGGTTTCAGTTATGTTTTAAAGCAGAAAATAGTTTTTCTTGAAATCCTTTTTCAAAAAGTAGTGATATACTTCATAACAGTGTGGTATGTGCCAGTACAATTCATTGCCATCACACGTGTTAAGAGATGACCTGCTAAGGCCAAAAAGAGTTGGGAAACTCATCTCAGTAAGATTGTAAGCAGTTTGATTCCTCATTTATTTCTTCTGCCTCAAACAGGACAAAAGGATATAGCATAAATCTATTAATGCTGAATTCCTAAAAAAAGGGAGAGAATATGAACCTTCCCTCTTCTTCCAAGGTTTTTTTTCTGCTGTAGTAACAAAGGCTTTATGTCTTTCCATGTCGCTTTTGTTCTGTATCTATCATTTTGGGACTTCCTATCTTAGTATGCTGATTTTGAACTTTCACTCTTTGTAAGTGGTCTGGGCAGAGCAGCGTTTTGTTTCTTTCCCTGCCCGCTTAGTAACAACATGGGAATTCCCTTGGAAAGATAAGATTATCAAATTCACTTTTGTTGCAATTTGGCAGAGATCTTACCTAAGTATTGATCAGCAGAAGATATGGCTCCCTGAGGAGTCGGGGTTGGAGGCATGTACAATGAAAATAGCTCTTCAAGATGTTTGAGAAGAGAACTGAAATTCATGATGTTTGGTTTGGATGCAATCCCTTTGCTTTTGCAGCCCAGCCTTTGCACAGGTAATGTTAGGTAAGGCCTGATGGTGATTCCAGGGTTTTCTTAGGTGAGGCAGGAGGTTGGTATCTACCACGGTGTCTGGGAGGAACTGGAAGGAAAGGTCATGCACTCAGGACAAATTGTTGCTGAATTGTTCCCATGTGTGGTAATAAAATTGTGACCCAGTAAAACTGTATTTCTGGCTCCTTATTTTCCTTCCTGTGGTTTTTAGGGCTGTCCACTTTACTCACAGTAATTTATTATTTTGTTTTCTAATTGTAAGGAAGATTTACTTAAGGTTGCATAATGGCAGTTCTTGTATTAAGGCAGGCTAAAATATGTCCCTGTTTCTTAGCGCAACATTGAAATAATGGGATAAACATTTGCTTCCTAACAGTGTATCGATGTATTTTGAGTAACTGCACAAAACACTGAGCAAGGCCCTGGGATTTGTACTGACTGACCTTCAGGAGCTGAGAATAGAATTTGTCTCTTTATACATTAAAAAACTTTAATAATGTAAAGGAAAGGGGGCTGGGCTCAAGTTGGATGGTAAAAGCAGTTCTGTGGGGTTGCCTTTTTGCTCTAGGTTGCTGAAAAGCTGAAAAGTTTCTAAACTTATTGAAAATATTTTTGGACTTGCACTTGGCTTTTGTGGAGACAGCCCATAGTGAAGAAGTCCTAATGAAAAAATCAGTTTGTTCATCTTGAGGGAATAAATGAAACCATAAATCATGTAGGGCATAAAAAAGGGGGGGGGGAGGGGAAGAGCAAGATGGAAGGTGAGGCAGAAATCCCCCCACAAACTTCTTAGTCCATGTCTTATTTCATCTTTATGATTTACAGTTGACTTTTTATTATTCTATTCTTAGCACTGTTTTATGAACAAGAATACAAAAAGATTTCTTTTAATCTTCAATTTTTAAAAGGCCATGGGGCTGTAAGGCACCTTAGGAGAGCGTTACCACTTAAATCTCAGCTGCAAGGAGAGCTGACTTTAAAAGTGATTTTAGTATTGATGAGGACTTGTAATAGCTGCTTGTTTTCAAGTGTGTTGTTATAGATGAAAAAATGATCCACATTCTTCTTGCTGTTGCTCTTATTAGAGGGCTGTACAAACTGACTCCGTTGGCAGCACTGTGCAGGAGCCCTTGTGGAAATGTCAGTGGTCCTGTAATGCAATATGCCAGGTTTGTTAGTGATGCAGATGGCCATTACTGTAGCTGCTGCCTTGTTGTGCTGCATCCATCTGCACAGATACCAGCAGCTGGGTATTGCCAGATCCAAAGTTCCTTGAGAAGTGAGTTTCTGGCTCTGTTGCACCCTGCTCAGGGTGCTGTGTCCTACTGTGACCCATGAACGGTGTGTGAATGGCAAGCAGTGCTGCTTTAGGGTTACACTAGGAAAAATCTGCTGTTCAGTTATTTTCTTGCTTTCCTGTAAGTAAAAACAAAAGCAAAGCACCTCCTCTGCTTGAGGATGGGCCTCGCACATCAGATGTACCAAGGAAGTGTTTGGGTAGCCAGCAATGGCATTCTTGACAAGTGAAATTTAGAAGCTTTGCCTTTTTCTTTAAAGATACATAAACCATTGTTTTTTAAAAGATAGACTTTTAGAATCTTAGAGGTAGTCTGAGGTTTTCATCCTTCCTTGGGGCGGTCTCATAAGCCTGCCACAGTGCATCACGCTTTCATGTTCTGTGGCAGTTGGCAATATTTTGTGAGCTTGTAGCCTGTGATTGCTTTTCACCTTTTTGAGGGAGGGTGTTTGGTTTTTGTTTGGGTGGTTTTTAGGGTTTTTCATTGTTGTTGGGGGTTTTTTGTGTGTTGTGGGTTTCTTTGGGTTTTGTATTTCATTTTTAAGTTCAGAGGCATCCCTGGAACCAGGAATGCCACTTCTGCCCCTTTGAAATTGATTCAGATGAACTGATGGAAAGTAAGCTTTGTAAAGCCTGGGCTCTGTGACATGCAAATAGGACTGACATGGGATGAAAACCTGTTGGAAAGAGGTGATAGATGTGCCTTGTTCTACATGTGCAGGCAATGCACAGTTCTTACAAGAAGTTAAATTTGCTAACTCTTCCTGGATTTGTTTTCTGTTGTTGTTTGTAGCAG
Organism: Coracopsis vasa; assembly: GCA_026283785.1. Taxonomy (NCBI): domain Eukaryota; kingdom Metazoa; phylum Chordata; class Aves; order Psittaciformes; family Psittacidae; genus Coracopsis; species Coracopsis vasa. The sequence continues at coordinate 40,608 of JANHGB010072277.1, forward strand.
AGTGGTGGTATTTCTCTCTAACGTTGTGGCTGTCATTACCTCTGTAACAGAGAGGCTCATGTATGCAGTGCAATATGCTGCCCTACGTGTTTAATCTGTATTACAGAAACCTCATTAGCTTCTCAGCTGAATGCTGTCATGGTGCTGGAGCTACTTCTAAAATCCTTTGAGATACATGTCGTGTTCTGGGTCTGCTTATCCACCCTTTTCTAAGTACATGTGTCTGGTTTAATCTGCTGAATCATCATCTCTTGTTGACATTAAACACGAGCATTGTGGTAGAGGGCATTACTCGTGAGCTGAGCTGCCACTGATTTCACATGTATTGTTATCTGGAGTTGGATGAGGGAAATACCCTGATGTTGCATAGTAACACATACCCCGTGTTGCTTCAGCTGGAGAAGTCAGGGTGCTGGCAGTCTTAATTTAATGAGATAGAAGTGGTTGATTTAATGAATAATTTCTTGCTTGTTTTAAGTTTTTTAACTATTTTTGTTGCCTTAGTGATCATACTGTATATGTATGAGAGCTATATGTATATGTGCATGAGAGCTACTTGCCACAGCAGATGAAGTGCTGCATGTTGTTAAGAAAACAAAGTATTTCTGCACAATTCCACTTTTCAAAATGGAAAAATGCTCTTTCCTGAGGAGGGGTTTGCAAGGAGGGAAATGCTTCCACAGTGGATTCAGTAGTTAGAAGGACTCGTTGCCTGCTAATGGAGTGAAACCTGGACCTCAGCTTCGCTGTAATGGCCTGACAGGTCTCATTTTCTTTTTCAGAACTGCTAAACAAAACTGACTTGCTGAGTCTCAGCGGAAAGACTCTACATGTGACAGCAGGGGCAGCCCCTGACCTGCCCAGCTCTGCCGAGGCTCTCCTCTGCCAGTACATCAACTTGCAGCTAGTGAACGCAAAGCCACAAGGTGAGTAGGACACTGCTCCTCATTTACAGACTGAGCTTCTTGTGACACCATCACTCACTGGTGGAGATAAGTATACATTTTCATTGGTAGGTGGTGACTTTGGTTTTTTTCCTAGTATTTGCTTTCTAATAAACACAATCTTTATATGTAGCTTTTCTCCCTCTTTTCGTAAAGGAAAAGCAGAGCTAGTTTGAGGTAAGGCAGCATTTAAACAGGAGTCCTTCAGCGTTTGCCTGTTTCTGACCATCAGCTCACCTGTGCTGCTTATTTTAAAAGGCTGAGTCTAAACTGACCAAAAAAGAATGAGGCACCAAATCTTTACCAAGGCATTGTAAACAAGCCAGTGAAACATTTCTTAGTGCTGTTTAAAAGGTAAATGAGTTGTATTATTAACCTCATCTGGGGTATAGATATGTGTGTGTAATTCTGTTTCAGAGCTGTTACTCTTTTAACTTCTACTCTGAAACCTCACGCTGGAACAGCTGTCGTGTTAGTACCTTGCTCTTAATCTCTGCCCTGTACGAGTCCTGTCTGGACTTTCCGTGTGCCATCTTACTGACTCTGCTGGGATCCTACTTGGGCCAAGAATGTGTTTTTTACTGGGATTTGATCATCGGAAAGTGCTTTGTGAGCTTCTGCAGTTCTTAATGGTTTGTGTGTCCTGTTGAGCTGCTTGATGTTTCCCAGTTTCTAGGTTATCCTGTTGACTCATGTAAAGAATTTTGCAAAATTCTCTTTGTGAAGCTGTTAATAATCACTTCTGATAATTCTGTACTTCTATAATTCATTACCTTATTTCATGAATATTTGTAAGTAGATTGGTATTGGTATTGCTCAGCACTATAAAGAAATAGAGATGAAATGGAAGAAGAAATCTTAAATTTCAATTTTCCAAGATAAATGAAATAATACCATTCCTCACCAATAGTAATTCAACTGTTTCTCCTGTTCAGAATGTCAAAAAGGAACAGTGGGAACTCTTCTAATGGAAAACCCCGTTGGGAAGAATGGATTAACATACCAAGGTCTTTTACATGAAACGGCAAAAGTCTTTGGGCTCAGAAGCAGGAGGCTAAAATTGTTCCTTGATGAAGCACAAACTCAGGGTAAGCACAAACTTTTGGTTTGCTTGTCCAAGGATACCTGTAAGTTTTTGTTGAGGAGCAGCTAATGCAGCCTGAGATCTAGTTTAACAACTAAATACACCCTGTTTACACATTGGTTTCTACTCTTGCCAGGTAATTCGGTTTTTATTTTGTACATCCTTCAAGCACACATACATGTAGATACACAAAGTTCTAGCACGCTCCCGTCATAAAAAGGCCAAGACAAGTTCTGTAGAAGTTTCTTCTTTCGAAATGGAAAGGTCACTCAGCAGTGTAAATGGTAGTTACGTGCTGCTGTGACTAAGCAGAGAGTGAATCTCCTCCCAAAAGTGATTGAATCTAAAGTGTGAATATTTTAAGAGCCTGTTCCTGTTTTTTTGGTTACATTTGTATTGTTGCAGATATTTTTTCCCCTTCCTTTTGGAAAAGGGGAGTGGGTGGAAAAGAGTATTGGATCTATTTTAGAGTTGTGTGAGTAGGTCAGACTTGGTTGGGTGCAGCAGCTGCAATTCATTCAGGATACCTGTGAAGCAGAAAGCTTTATCACATAGTCACAGATCTGAAATGTTAAAGAATCTTCCAAAACTGCAGACAGATGGTGAGGCTTAGAAACAGAAACCTCTGATTCATGAGACAGATAAGACTGAAGATGTAGCCACCTGTAGTGCTAAGAAGTTGGACCCAAGAAAGATTTTGGACTTCATTTGACAGAAAGAATGGGTTGTAAACAACATGGTAAAAAACAGACAGGTATTTCTGTGTATTCAGAGAAATTTAGCTCTTCAAATAAAACAATGCAAAGGATTCTGTCTCCCATGAATTGTAGTGGCATGATTTAAAAGTGATTTGGGAGGGGTACATGGCACTTATCCTTGAGTTATCCTATGCTGGGTTACCTGTCCAGAAGCTAGCTAGGATGGGATGAATTCTTCAGGAAGTGCCCCTCACCTGATGAGGGGAGGAGAAGCGGAGCTTTTGTGTAGCTGGCCTCAGCTGGGGTCACTTTGCTGCCTCCTGAGCTGAGGGATCCAAGTAGGGTAGGTTGGAACCTGAGCAAGTAAGGTGTGGGTGCTTTTGTCATGGGTTTTTGGTTGTTTTTTATTTCATGCGACCTGAACTCTCTTTATTCAAAAGCCATTTTCTAAGTTAAGTGGATCTCAAATGTTGGTGACACTTTCTAGTGATAGCTTGAGCTAATACTAAAAATAATGTGCTGAATGGTGTTCACAGAGATCTGAAGACTGTAGTGTTCAGAAACAGCACGAGGTGTAAGAACCAAGTATATCAACCACACTTTACTGCATAACTGAAAAATGGATTCATGTGTGAAACCTTGTGGACTCAAAATTCAGCCATTCAGAAGCAACTGATGCTATACACGTTCGTGTTTGGTTTCTATCATTGTTACAGGGCAAAAGGGGTTCGCAGCAGCAGCAGCATGTGGGTTAGTGAAGGTACAAAAATAACTAGGGAACCTGAGTTTTGAAAGAGGGAAGTAACTGACAAAGCAGGAAAATGTGTAACTCTCAGTTTAAGTGAGGAGTTTTAAAGTGTCTTGAAAGGGAAATCAGTTGCATCACTAGAACATATTTGTAGTATGAATTCTCCAGAACTGTTTAAACTTTAATTAAAGTGTGTAAAGTGACAGTTCACAATGATGTGAAAGATCTGACTGGTCTGTAGTTCCCTGAATCTTCCATTTTCCCCTTCTTGAAAATGGGGGTTATATTTCCCTTTTTACAGTCATCAGGAGCTTCACCCGACTGCCATGATTTTTCAAATATGATGGACAGTGGCTTAGCAACTTCATTCACCTGCTCCTTCAGGTACCATGGACTTGTGCACGTTCAGGTTCTTAAGATGGTCTCAAACCAGATCCTCTCCTACGGTGGGCCCAAGGTCTTCATTCTCACAGTTCCTGCGTCTGCCTTCCAAGACTTGGGTGGTGTGGTCAGAGCATTTGCCAGTGAAGACTGAGGCAAAGAAGTCATTAA
>JANHGB010072278.1:0-18503 GCA_026283785.1 Coracopsis vasa
GCAGGGACACCTCACACTAAACCATGTCACCCAAGGCTCTGTCCAACCTGGCCTTGAACACCGCCAGAGATGGAGCAGTCACAACTTCCCTGGACAACCCATTCCAGTGCCTCACCATCCTCACAGTAAAGAACTTCCTCCGTATATCCAATCTAAACTTCCCCTATTTAAGTTTGAACCCGTTACCCCTTGTCCTATCACTATAGTCCTTAATGAAGATTCCCTTCCCAGCATCCCTATAGCCCCTCTTCAGATACTGGGAGATGCCTCAGATATTAAGTTGGGTCTTCAAAGTAACACACTACTCAGATAAAGGGTAAATGAAATGAACCCTGTGCTGGGGCCAGGACTGAAAGGAAATATCAGTTAAAGTTCAAAGAATTAATGAAAGAAACAGTGAGAAGTTTTTCTTTCCTATATTCTCTGTCAAAAATGAAGCCTCCAAGAATCCCAAGAGAAAGCTTTTTCCTATTAGGAAAATATCAAACCAATGATACACAATAAAGAAGCTCATATGATTTGTAATTAATATATATAATTATTCAAAATTCATAATTATTCAAAATTCATAATTATTAACCACGATTACCCTGACTTCTGAAAAGTCCACAAGTTATCTGAATTCATGTGACTGGGCACTTTTCTGTAAGGGGTCCCAAAAGATTCAGAAATATTTCTGGTTCACAGTAGAAGCTACAGAATTTTTTCAAAACCTTTGATGAATTTTAAAGAGGTAATAAAATACAAACAATAATGAAACACTGCATTAATCTTTGTTAACATACAGGAAAATTGAGGCACATGTTATTTCTTGTAAGTGTCAGAGGAAAACAAACTCAGAAGTTAGGAATCCTTCGTTCTCCAGTCACTCTCTTATATGTAGACCTAATCTGTGTTAAAATCTCCCAACTAATGCCACCTTTCCTTCCAACTAAGCAGTAAGGGTAATGGAGCTGGAGACAGCTACCTGTGCTGTGATTCAGCAAAGTACTTGCAAAGGACTGCCACCTCCTAGTGTGGGCAGTTCTGCATTTTTCAGCCAGTACTTCTGCATAGTAAACACCTTCTGCCAACTCAGATACGGAAATTTTGCTTGCACTTTTCAAGGTCCTGAATACACCCATAGAATCTGACTGCCCTAGCCAGCACCTTGGGACATTTACACATGTATCCGCTGCTAACTCAGGCCTGGGCACCCCTGGTGGCCAGGAAAATCTCATGGGTTAGCCTGCGTCCAGCCCTACTTCTGCTGCCCTAGATTACTGCAGGTTTTCTGGGAGGGAGTCTGCACCTTTGTGCTAGGTGCATTGTCTCCAGTCCCACCTACTGTGGTCACCCTTTGCTCATATCTTGCCTTGTGGAACAGCTCCCTACTTACTCCTCTGTGGCAGCAGTTTCCACTTTCCTTCTCCTCTCTTCATATTTGTAACATGGCTGCTCCAGCTTGGAGCTGAGCACTTACTTTTCACTTGTTCTTAATGATGTGAAGTCTTCAAACTATAGTTTAATAGGAGGCCAAAGGGCTGTTAATAATACTTGAAGTCTTGAGTTCAGAAGTCAAGTGTTTCTAGGCTGCCATCTGGGTTCCAGAGAGAAAGAAAATTTTAAAAAATCCCACTTATTTTCTGCCTTCACCTTTGCAGGGCAGTCTGCAATGTTATGATAATAGTACTACTTATGTTTAACCTAAGCTCCTTCAACTGAGGGGTATAACTGACCTCATTTCTCTAGAGAGGTTCAGATTTGAAGGTGAGTTGCTTAAAGTCATAGATCAACAGAGCTGAAAAAGCAGCTGTTATGCTCAGTATAGCCCATATTTTGTAACCCCCAATTTGTGCTTTTTTCCAACTATGTCTCAGTGTTCAGTCAGAACATCTTGAAATTTTTGTCTTTCCTGCCCAGCATTCCTCGGTACTTGGTGGAAAGAAGAAAGATCTTTCAGAGGGCAGGTCTGGTTTCTTTCTTTTGGCAAAATATGAAACAGGCTCTCACTTCAGCACGTTAAAGACTTGATTGTAAAATGCTCCCTTATAAGCAACTGCTTTTTTTTAAAAAATTATCAAAACTGATTAATTTCAATTGATTTCTTCATGAAGGAAGCATTCAAACATAATGCTCAGCATTTCTGCCCAACAATGAAAGAGATGGATTCATTGGTCAACTGAATGATAGATCCTTCTGTCAATCTATAGATATCTCTCCCCTTCCTCCACCCTTGCTCTATGTCGTGAGTCACAGAATCATAGAATTATTAGAATCATTTAGGTTGGAAAAGACTTTTAAGTTAATTGAGTCAAACTACAAACATAACACTGCCAAGTCCACCACTAAACCATGTCCCCAAGGGCCACATATACATGCCTTTTAAATACCTCCAGGAGTGGTGACTAGCCCACTTCTCTGGGCAGCGTGTTCCAATCCTTGACAACCATTCCAGTGAAGAAATTTTTCCTAATAGCTAATCTATGGTGCAACATGAGGCCATTTTGTCTTGTCCTGTTGCTTGTTACTTGAGAGAAGAAACAAACACCCACCTCACTGCAACCTCCTTTCAGTTAGCTGTAGAGAGCAGTAATGTCTCCTCTGAGCTTCCTTTTCTCCAGACTAAACAACCGCAGTTCCCTTATCTTGTCCCCTTAAGACTTGCTCTCTAGACCCTTCACTAGCTTTGTTGCCCTTCTTTGGATATGCTCCAGCACCTCTATGTCTTTCTTATAGTGAGGAACCCAGAAATGAACATAGGATTCAAGGTACTATCTCACCAGCACCAAGTAAAGGACGGCGATCACTTCTCTGGACTTGGGCCACACTCTGATATAAACCAGGATGCCTTTGGCCTTCTTGGCCACCTGGGCAGACTCCCAGCTCAGAGTCAGGTGATACAATTATTAAGAGGAATCATACAGATTTTATGCTAGCAGCAGATCCTTTTCTGCTAAAAATGCAAATTCAGAGGAAATATTAAAATAAAAACTAAATATCTTGAAGTAAATTCATTTCAAACTGTGTCAAAGTTAGAAAGAGGGAAGGAGAAAGCAGGGGAAGGATGGCACTAGAATTCTGTTCATTATTTAGATGTTCACAAGATAATGAGCTTGAAATCTTCTTTTATAGATATAAGACCTGCTTGACATGCTGTTATTATAAAAAAATTTGTAGCTGAAGAGACTGTTACCTAGGGAAATTTACATATGTAAATTAGCATAGGGTGAACATGTCATTGGTGGTGTTTTCTGCTTTCATTAATAATTATACAGAGTAACAGTGTTATCTGTGTACAAATTAACACAATTTTCTGCACCATTCTCATTTATTAATTTAATAACAAATCACTTTGAGTCCCGTGGTACTTTGGTTATATGGAGCTGGCTGGATCCTATAAACTATCCAACCTATAATTTTAATTTTAAGTACAGCTCCTGCTTAACATATCTGAGAGTAAATTAAATGTCAGGTTGATATTTGCTGTTAAGGGAGGATTATATAGCTGTGATATATAAAGCAGTTCCTAAAAATTTAGCACAAAATTTAGATTAATTGAAATTGATTTTAATTACCTGTTTTGCCAATATATGTCAGTTTCACAATGGCATTATGAAGTAATGTTTTGTATTAACAATACATATTTATATACAGGTTAGGGTTTTTTCTTTGTTTGTTTTATTTCAGTGACTAATATAAGAATGGCAGCTCCTCTGCAGTCTTACCAGAATGTAAACCAAAAGCAGTATAGATAAGGTAAAACAAGAGGTCAGCCTTAGATAGAAAGTTGATCTAAGTTGGGGATTCTCTCTATTCTAAGCTATAACTAAGTCCTGTCCTGCTAGGTGTGTTTCGCCATTCCTCCAGGAAGTGAACTATTCTCAATCAGGGATTTACTCATTCCTGTAAAACCATCTGAGGACATATGAGATACAGCATTTGAAGGCATCTTGTGGAGTAAGACATGGACTATACAATTGGTAACTGTGGTATGAATTTTAGGGTCTGACTTGCACAAATGACAAGAGAAGTTGCTCATTGGGCCAAGTGGTCTCTGAACGAAAACAAAAGAAGTAACAGGAGGGAACTTTGGAGGAGGCAGGCTTTAATAATTGTTACAGGACCCAATCACAATTTGAACAACTGATTCTAATGAATTTATATTACTGGCCATCAAAACTACCTCTACTGTGATAAGCAAAATCATCAGTTGGGGAAGAATAAAGAGGTATCTCGCAGCAACCTCATTTAAAGCAAATGTGTGTATTCTGAAGTAATAGGGATGTTCTCAAAGGGTTTGTGTGGTTGCTGTTTGCCACATGCAATTCCCTCTAAAATGAACTTTCTTAGGGTATAGTTTCTTCCTAAGAACAATGAATTCAGTGTGCATTCAGGGCAGCTTTAAATCATCACCCAGTGAATTGCATGAAATTGCCAGCTGAATATAGTGCAGTTGTTACCACATGTGAATATATATTACTAAATGCTTCTATGTCATGGTCCTTCAGTTTCACAATGGTTTTGTATGAACCTACTATAATAATGATACAAAAAATGTGATAAAATTGAATTAAATACTGCCTTCTCATTGAAAGAAAAAGCAAAGTTTTGAAAATGGGATAACTGGTCTTAGAAAGCTAAGGAAGAGGATCACACAGAAGATGACAACTTCCTTGCAGATCCAATGGCACTGAAAATCTACATTAGTTTCACATTGAAGCCATTTGAGTCAATCGCGTTTCCAGACTTTAATATCTCATGGAATTGCCTTGTCATTGCGACAACCAAGAGAAAATGGGATAGGAAAAGGAGGAAATTGCAAAGCTGAGAGGAAATTAGATCAACTTTGCTTGTCAGGACTATAACTTGTTGCACCCTGGATCAATTACCAACATTAGCTGAAGCTGTTTCTCAACAGTTTAAGCCAGATTTTTTGGAGGTGAAGTAGGAGTTGGAAACCAGGACTCCACTGAGTGATCCAAACCCCAGACTAACAAGTCTTTGCTTCTCCCTCTGTCTCTCTGCTATGCAGTGAGTACTAGATTAAAAAAAAAAAAAAAAAAAAAAAAGTCTTTAGGAGGGGAACTGAGAATTATGCCACAGGATAGATAATAATCAGGATCAGCTCACATCTCTGCGATATGACAGGTATATCCAATAGAAAATACCTGTTTTGAGTATCAATCTTTCTTATGTCTGGTTCAATGTTCTATCAGCTTGACTGCTGGCTATAAAAAATTTCTTTCTGCCTGGGATTTTTGAGTCAATCAGAGAATGCCTGTCATATACTAGATGATCTTAAGGTCCTTTCCAACCCTAACTATGCTATGGTTCTGAGATTCTATATACATCTTTAAAGCTAAGCTTCCTGGAATTGCTCAGTAAACTTAAATTTATTTTATTGAAAAATTCTTTTCCCAAATACCTTAGAAGTCTGGTGATAAATTGCTTAGGCTTATCAAGACTTATGCAATTTAAACATCGTGTTCATTAAAAATGTAGACTCCTAGGAAAGAATCTCATACAGTTATGTGGCAGTTGAGTGGGGGATTGCAAACATTAATTTTATCTAAATTAGACTTAGTTGCTGAAAAATGTGGTTAGACCACCTTGTTCATCTAATCTTTTCTTGTAGCTGCACTGACGTCAATAGAACAGTTACACAACAGTTACTCAATACAACTATTCCTAATTTCAGTAGATATGTAGTGAAAATATTTAGCTGTTTTTCTCTATGGGAAGAATATTCTCAAGCATTATTATTTCATACTCAAATGTAGTATCTGTTTAAAAAATATTTTGAAAACAACTGGAGAGGAGATTTTAAGGTTTTTTTGATTGATTTACATTCTTTCATCATTCTGCATGTACCATTTTGTCAAGAAAGTAGTATTTTGCTATATTCTCCAATTTCAGTGATGTTTCAAGTCTTCCCTGTATGCATTTTCTAATAAACACATCAAAAGAATGATATTTTCCAAAATTTTTTAAGTGTATGATTCAAAATAGAGTTTACTGCTTTTATACTGCCTAGCTTTTTCCTTTTAGTTTACACAGACCTTCTTGACAACAAGTTTTAGTTGTTTTAATGATGAAAAAAATGGATTCTGGTATTTCGTATATGAATATTGATGAAAGCAACTTCTAATTCAAATGTACAAATAGTTCCTTTGAAAGGGCATACACTATTAATCAGACATGAAAAAAATGCCATGTGATTTATACAGCTCATGCAGATTAGCTAGCAAAGATTGTATTTCAGATATTTTCAATCATTACATATAATGCAAACAAACTCAAAGAGCTCAGTAATCATAACTAAAAATGTCTATGCAATTTCTGCTTCTCTCATTCTTCAATGAGAAAAGATGCAAATGTTCTCAAATAAGGGATACTTTGCATATCATTTATTCTATTCTATGACATATTTTTGTGTGGGAACAGGCACGTCAAACAGGATGATTTTTTTTTGGTGTTCCTGAAATAGGCAAAATCATCTTTAATCTTTGCCTTAGTTGTCATTGGCTGCCATACAGTTTTTTATAAAAGCTTGTGTTGTTTTTTTTTATAACTCTGTTTCTATTGTGTGCTTTCCAAAGGTCTAGCAATGAGCTTATTCTGCTTCCTGTAAAACTGTGTCAGCTAAGATCAAGAACACCAGAAAGATTAGATTTAGATATTTCCTTCTCAGTTGCCATCCTGTTGTTCTCCAGCGAGCAGGGTCAAAACTGATTCTGAAAAAAATGATGGGAAAGTTCAAAGATCATTTCAGAAAGCACTTAGGGCAGCATACTCTGTTGACAGATTTTTCAATAGATATCGTGTAAATAGTCTCTTGTAATCAGAAATTCAGAGCTATACTCTTCAATGGGGCTTTGGGCAACCTCGTCTAGTGGGAGCTGTCCCTGGCCATGGCAGGTGGGATTGAAATAAATGACCTTTAAGGTCCCTTCCAACTTTCAAAACCATTGTATGAACCTGTGATTCTATGATTAAACATCAGAGAAAGTAAGTGACAAATCACAGCTTGGAATTTTTAACCTAATAAAATAACTGCCCAAATATGCGAGAGCAAAATTACATATCTGTCATTCATTTTCAAAAGAAAATAACATTCTAGTGGCATCAGTCATATGTTAACTTGCTGTCTTGTCACTGTAAATATTTGCTTAAGTAGATTTTATCAGTGACCACATATTTTTATTCAAGTGGGGTCCAGATAGTACAACAAATGAAAGGGGAAAAAAATTATAAATTGTCCTGTAGGAGTTAAAAGCAACAATTAACATGAGCTACTTCTTAGTAGAAATTAGGAGCTGGAGTTTTTCAAATCCAGAGACCTGTAACTGCAGAACTTCTATTGTAAATAAACAAAGAAAACAGGAAAATTGCTATTAAGGAAACCAAAGCATTGTAAGAACTGACATGGCTGGACCGACTATATTAATTGGGAAATAAATTGTCCTTTTTCATTCCTAGCTTTCTGAAGTTATTTAAAGTGCATTTTGTTCTGCCATACTTTACTTTGAAGGTGGCTGGATTTCAGTGGCAGTTGTAATAATAATATTCTGCTTGGTTTAATTATACTTAAATTTATTGACCAATCCTTTAATATGTTCATATACTAGATTTAATAGTACTATTCATATATATATTTTTAACAGGTTTTTACTCAGTATTGAATTTCTTCTTCCATTGAAGTACCTAGATAACTGTCTATCAATTGTCAAGGAGTCAGAATTTCAGCTACGGTTCATATTGTTAATTTCTTTTCCTCTGTATCTGCTATACATCTTTTTTGGTCATATCTCTTGCAGTCATTATGGCACTTCCTAAAATCACTTATGAACAAGAAGTATGGAGAGAGTGTAAACATATAAAAAAAAAATTAAAAAAAAAAAGAAACATATTTCTAAGAAGGACAACTCTGCAATGGAGCGAAGAGAATAGAAGACCAAAGAGTTTACTAGTGAACATTTAAACTCTTTTTGGAGATTAAAAAAAAAAAAAAGTTTTAATGTTAACAGATGAGCAGTTAAAGGATACTAAACATGGCCCCAAAAGCATACCTATAAAAAATAAAAGCAGCAGTTACTCAAGTTGCCTGGGATAATTTCTTGCATGTAGTAATAGCAACACTCCCCCTAATGTCTTAACATTGAGACATGGCATATTCTGATAAGGTTTAAGACTGAGCTGTTCTCAGATTAAGGTTTTCTTCCAGCCTCTTCCACCCGCTATTCTGTTATTTGTAGATATTTTGAAGAATTTTGCTATCAGCTTCTCAGTGGGGAGACAAACACAGGATAGTTTGGATATTTAAATTCCTCCCAGCTCTAATTGTTTCATCCTGTCAGGAAAGAGGGCAGAAATAATAATAATTTAAAAAGTTAAGACTCGAGACTCTGAGCCAGTGTCAACTCTAACGTATTCCATCTGTTTTCTGTTGGTTTGTTTGGGTTTTTTTCCCCTCTGCTGAATCTCTCCCCAGCCCCAGCTTGAAGATTGCTTATATTGAAAAAGAAATAAAGTCATGGTTTGAGTGATATTACTGTGTTCTCTTCAGGTGCTCACCCAACAGACACATACAGATCAGCACTCCTTCTTCCTTGTTGTCTTAATAATAGTAATTAGAATGGCATAAACCACAGTAAGGCACATGATGTTAGTTTTTGATGGCTGATATCCTCCATGTGATCATCCAGAGACTTTACTAACTTATTTCAATTAGCATGTCAAGCATAAATGTGAAATATTGCCAAGGGAGAGACAGGGAAAATGCAAAACCAAAGTTTTCTTTCTTAGGTGGGATTAGATTGAGACGATAATGAAGCTGCCAAAGTAATCTGAATGCTGTAGCCAGAAGAGGTGATGCCCTTCCTGGATGACTGATTTTCTATTGGTGGCCTGTCATAATTTATAAAACATAATCCATAGAGCAATGGGAACAAAAGAATGTTTAGAGGGGCCAATATAGATAAGAGAACCCAGAAAGACCTCTGCTAAGTATGAATACTCTCATGAGGTCGTTCAACACCACTGGGTTCTGGACCTTCTCTGTCAAATTCTTTCCTAACTTAACCAAGTCTGATCTATTTGGGGAAAAAAAACGCAACAAAAACCCCCTAAAAAACCCCGGGGACTAATGAGGTTGTACTAGCAACAAAAATGGTTTGGGATTGCTATCTATTTCTGGGAACACTACATCTTCTGCACAGCCATAGAATAACTACAATTATTTTCTGCAAAAATAGGAATGTACACAAGAGTCTGTTTCAGATTTATGTGGTTTTTTTCCCCATGTTCATTACATGTGCATTAACACTATTCTGTTTTGTGGATTTTTGTGCTTTTAAAGGGGAAGTGGGTTACACAGATAGAGGCTTTTTTTTTTTTTTCAGGTGCACATATCATAGAACTTAAAATAATTACTGTGAGGAGAAACCTTCTTTTAGAAATGTTTGGTCATGTTAATGATTTACCTTTTTTCTTTTAAAATGGAAGGTGCTGTAGAAACAAACAAAAAAAATATAAGTTGTTGCTTAGATCCACTGTAAATTTTTACCAATGTCAGAGAAACTTTTGTGGTGTCATCTAAAATCAGTAAGGCTGAAGGCCAATTTCCCTTGTGCTCAGCTATAGTATAATTAACCTGGCCAGCTCGTGTTACACAGTTGTCCTCACCTGACTCATATTTTCTGTTGATATACAAACTTGGTTTTTACCTGTTTGGCAGAGAAATACATTGCTTTTTAGGTAACAAATAATCAACAATCAGTAACAAGACTGGTGCATTCCTTTCTGGGAGAAATCAGCTTGTGAGAGGAGAGAAGGATTTTGTATTATCTTTTGCTTCTGTTAATTTTATATGTTCCAGAACTTCTGCTGGAATACATAACACATTGGAAAAAAAAGATGGGGTGTTTTCTATGGTCCTAGGTTTATGTGTGATTGACAGTGCATTCATGGTCAAATTCATATCATTTAAAGCAGCAAAATGTTGAAAGATGAGATAATGTACAATGGGTCTTAGGGTTAGAACTACATTAAAACCATAACTTACTGTTACTGGCAGGAGTCTGCCCAAGAAAAAAGTCTTCAGGCAAGGAACAAGGCAAGGAACAATGATTCAACCTCATCTCTTTTTTTCAATTTATATGAATAAAAATCTCTAATTCCCTTTAAAAATATGACATGAATTATTCTCAAGCTGGACATACAAATGCTCATAATGAATATGTACATTTTATACACACATCAGAGAAGATGTCATCTAGCACCTGCTAAATTTGGAATAAAATGATGGGGTTCTATACGTTAGTCTAATATTAATAGACTGTGGCATCTTAGAGAAATCTCTTCATTATTTATGCTTCATTTCTACAGCCTATGGTCTCTAATTAGAGACAATTTCTTGGGCCACAGTTGGACGATTACTTCTTTTGTGCAGGACCAAAAAACCCCAAATCTATAAGAAAAAAAATAAATAAGACTGGATATCCTTTTGAAAAGCATGTCAGGACTAAGCAGATATGTATTTTGGCCATGCTTAGGCATGTACATGTTTTATCTTGATTGTCTTCAAATGTTTAGGATAAAGTTATTTTCTTCAGTTTTACTCTGCATCATGTCTTACAGAGAAGAAATAACCAAATCTAAAAGAGGAGTTTTTTGAACACTGCTAGACAATGAAAAGGTAAGTGGGTACTGTACATTTTCCTAACAAGTTGCTTTTTAGATGCTCTTTCTGGTTATTTGAAAATTTTTAAGGTAAGGGCTTGACACCTGTAAACTGAGAGTCATCTAAGAAACAAGAACAGTATAAAAAAGCTCAAGTTGTATAGAAGCATATAGGAAAAAAGTCAGTATAGGCCTATATAAAGTTAGTCCTCCAACCATCAACTTTCAGCTGGATATCTTTTGCATCCTGGAGGTATTCTAGGATGTTTGTATGATCATGTGGAAATTTATAAATGAAGTCTTTCTGTTATGGAAAACCTGTGAAATATCCAATAATAAAATAAAAGCTAACCCTTCTTTCTGTATTCCTCAGCTTTTCTTAGAATATCGAGTGACACATCAGGACCTGACATTAGAAACAGCAGTAAAAAAGGTAATCCAAGTAGGTTACAGGAGATGTAAATCTTAAATATGTATTTGGAAGACAGGTGAAAGCTAGGCCAAAGACTTGGTTCTACAAGGGTGAGCTCAAAAGAAGCCATTGATCAGTGACTGTCTCGTGAAAGAAAAGTGGGTAATTTAACATTTTTTTTTTAATTTTTTCAAAACTCAGGAACATGAGCTTCTCATTTGCAGTGACAGATTTGTAAGAGGATGATCATTTCTACAATGAAAAGGCAAAAATAACAAGCATTGAAAACTGGAACGCTGAAAATTCAGATCAGTGCAAGAGGTTTTCTGAATTATAGAGCAGAGAAGTTGCAACAGAGGATTTAGAATTGCATCCATTGATTAGACACAAGGTAAACAGGATTCTGATGCTTAAGAAATGTTGACTTAATCTCTCTTGCTCTCAGAATACTGAGAATGCTGAGGAAAGCCCAGTTGTGCTTTAATTCCCAGCCTCCTCAGGGAAATGCTCTCAATGTATTTATTAAGCTGTGTGGATAACAGCATTCAATAAACTATTTTCAAACATTGAAGATGTTTGCTTATCTGAGAGTGAAAGGGGGAGAGACAAGTAGTCTCTGCTTTTCTTTTGATGGCTTTATGGATGGAAATTGTGGCAGGAGCTGGAATAGGGACACTGCTGAATTGTGCCACTCCTCATCAAACCCAGATTGGGATATATGGGCTGCAGTTACTGCACTCTCAATTGCCTGAAATGTTGTTTCAATAGTTAGGAACAAATTTAATTTCACAGGGAGCACAGGAAGGTGTAAAATGACTATGTCTTACTACTCCAAACATGTGCCCATTTTTCTTGCAGCCTTTTTTATCTGTGCTAGGATTTCCAATAACGCGCTACTTAACGCTTTTTGGTTTTGTTGTGCACTCTTCATGTGATGTGAGCACATGCCTGCTAGTAGTTGAGATCTGCAGTTGAGGTATCCATTTATTTCCTATGAACTAACAAACAGCTATTGGCTAATATCAACTTCTAGCTGACACCATCTGGACTGACTTTAGACTGGTGCCATAGAGAAAGTTACCTATTCTATAGTGACATTTTCAAATGATTCAGGATAAGGAACAGGTTAGGGTGAGAAATTTGAAAACTTGTCAGATGTTATGAAATAAGTAAATAGTAACATAACACCATTCATTTGTTATGATGTCATTAATATGGGGATTCTGTACTTGGGCTGAGTTTTAGTCTTATGTGTGAACTAAATTTGCCACTGGGATAAGTTGTCACAGCTGCACAGACAGCACTGGAGCTTTAGACAGCAGCAAAAGCAAATACACTTTTTTTCTTTGGTGACTTTGGTCTTAGGTCATAACATATACTTTCTAATACCAATAACATATGGCACACTAAGCATGTTAATGGCCACAGTTTTGGTAGAGTTCCTGTGCATACAACTGGCAATTAGTTACCTAGCTGCATATGGACAATTGACTAATTAGTCACTCAGCTGCATATGGACATGTGAACACCACAGGCACATTAGGATGAGCTAAGCTGTGTAGCTCTGCGTGCCCTACTATTTGCATTAAACTTCCCACTATGTTTCTCTACCTAAACTTCAGAGGTAGGCGAGTCAGTAAAAAAGGGATGTTTATTTGCACAGCAGAAGGTATTTGCTTTGCCTGGGGAAATAACTCTTCTGTTTGTCCCTGGGCATTAAAGAGAAGTCTATGCAGTTTAAAAATAGTTTCAGGTGAAGAACCAGATTTTTTTTTATTACGTCTTCATTTCACACATTGTACCAGACTGTCTGATTTAAACAAGTTGCATTCCTGCATCCTTCACAATTTATTTATTTATATTTTTTACTTGCCATCTCAAATGGATTTCCATACAGGACAGCTAGGATTTGAGATGAATATGATTTGACAGGTTGAAATACATACTGGAAAGTTTGCAAGCCCAAATAGACTATATGTTATCTTTCATATATTGGACTGTATACCCAGCCCTAATAAGGGAGTACGCCATAGGCAAGTATTAATTCTGCCACTGCTCAGGTGAGGACAGCTCCAGGGAAATGCATGAAGTTCCTTATCTGTAATTTTTCAGCAAATGGAAAAATATGTTGCTCATAATTTTGAAGAAAGTCCGTAAAAAAAGTAGTAGGAATAATAATAATGCACTAGTGCTCTTACGATCACTTTTCTATGACACAAAGGTTACCATGGTATTTAATTAACATACACATTTGAACTCCTCACTCTTCTTCTACTTGCAGTAAATGCAAACTTCTATTGATTTCTGTAACACTTGATTTTTCAGTTGAACACCATGAGGAATGCATTCTCAGAAATCCATCAAAGCCTCTGGCTGCATTACACATGTTTGATCATACTGGATACTTCCAAACTGACAATTATTCCATGTTGACAAAAGAAATACAGCCATTGGCAATAAATATTGTTTCTTGCTTTCTTTAAAATACTCTTACTGCATATCCTCTTGATGTCTGAGTATTCATGAAGTTATCTGTAATGTATTATTTTTAATTATTATATATGTATTTTCATATCAGATATATCTAGCTTTTCTGACTTCAACTATTTAAAAGTGTTTTGTCTAAACTAATAGAATGAAACAGGGATCCTCAGGTTCATGTTTATTCTACTTAGGATGGATAATGTTTGGAGTGAACTAAATAATTTTTAGACTATGTATTTCTGTATTGGCTCCAGTTCTATGCTGAGTAAGGAGTTCCTCATAGATGTAGGTTAACCCTGGTAGGCAGCTAACCCCACCATAGCATCTTGCTCACTCCTCAGTGAGATGGGAGAGAGTATCAGAAGAGTAAAAGTGAGAAAACTCATTGGTTGAGATAAATACAGTTACAGATAAAGCAAAAGCTGCACACTCAAGCAAAGCAAAATAAGGAATTTGTTAACTACTTACCATCAGCAGGCAGATGTTTAGCCATCTCCAGGAAAGCAAGGCTCCATCATGTATAGCAGTTATTTGGGAAGACAACAGCACCATACAAGCTACTACGAAGAAACAAGCTACTATGAAGAAAATTAACTCTATCCCAGACAAAAACTACAATGGGGAAAGATCTCCTGATGTCAGGGATCTCCTACCTCTCACACCACCCATCAATGAATAGGCTGAAGGCGCACAAGAAGTGAGGGGACACAGCCAGATCAGCCGACCCCAACTGACCAAAGGGATATTCCATATCATATGACATTATACTCAGCAAAAAAAGCTGGGGGAATAAGAATGAAGGGGGGAATGTTTGAAGTGTTGGTGTTTGTCTTCCCAAGTAATCATTATGGGTGATGAAGCCCTGCTGTCCTGGAATTGACTGAACCCCTGTCTGCCTGCCAATGGATAGTGAACGAACTCCTTGTTTCACTTTGCTTGCATGGGCATCTTTTCCTTTGCTTATTAAACTGTTTTATCTCAACCCATGAGTTTTCTCACTTTTACTCTTCCCCTTCCTACCAGGTGGGTGGCTGTTTGGTGCTCCGTTGCTGGCTGGAATTAAACCAGAACAGTGATCTTCTGTTACATTTTTTTTTTGTACCACAGATTTGTGCTATAACCTTTGTGTTCATTATCCTCTAAGTTTGTACTGCAGTTTCTTTTGTATTTTTACAACATATGTATCATTCAACCAAATTCTGCAGCTATTCCTGTGAGAATGTGTGTTCTTTCCAAGATTTTTTAAAATTAACTGGAATTTTCTTGCTAAGCCTGCTTCTGTTCTCTCTTTCTGCAAGCTTTCTTCTCCGGTATTAGAATTATTCTCTTTTCCATGGGAATTTTTGCCATTCATAACTGTATTCAAACTAGGTCTGATGAAAGATCCTTCCCAATTAAAATGCCAAAAGAACATAAGAAGAACTCCCTTACTTTCCATTATGGAGTTAATGTCATTAAACTGAATGCTCTTCCCCATATTTTATTGCTCTTTCAAATATTCTATCATTATATTTAGTTGCAAATTTTCTAGGTACTTAGGGAGCTTTATGTAGAACCAAAGAAACCACACACACACACATATGCTCTGTTCTAGAGCTCTTTGAGCTCTATACGTCAGAAATTGTTCTGGGTTGTAAATAGATATTTTTATTTTTTTTAAGAACTGATGCTTCTTTGTAAGGATAAGAGAAAGCAACTCACTCTGGGTATGTTGAAACTGATCTGTGTAAAGAGAATTGGACTTCTAAGAAATTAAGACATTTTAGACTCACAAACTATTATTATGGAATTCACAACCTTGTATCTGATTACAAGAGGATGTAACCACCTGTGGTGAAATTTCCAAGGGTGAGAAATCTAATGATGAATGAAAAAAAATCATATTTCCCTGCTGCATGGCTGTTCAAACCCTTGAAGACCTTACTTTCTCCCAGCCTATCTGAATCCAATTTTCACCTGAATTTTTCCAATCCCAAGAAAAAGAATCCAAGTGGTAGACAGATCCCCTAAGATACTTTTAGTTCTGACATGTAATTAAAGATGGTTTTAACACATATTTTGAAAGATTATTTACAGCAGCATAGAGCACAATTTAACAGTATTTATCACTCAAAAGTGCAGAAGCTAATCAAGTTTTAAAGCTTCTGTCAGAAAGTTACTTCACCCTTCTAAGATAGCAAAATAAATCTAGATTATTAAAAGGCCATAATGATTCTAATTCATCCACATAGTACTGAATATATTAACAGATATATGTTTTGAATTCTTTTTATTCCATCCGTCTTTTCGCTAAGTCTTCTGAAAGTCTTTCTCAGATTCTTTAACTTGTTCCTTTATCAGTCGTGTTCACTTAGCTGATATGAAAGAAGCTGATCTTATTCATTTTTCTTTACCTATGTCTCTGTGAAATGGCTACAAGGACTCACTATTGAATACCAATCTTTTAATATTGCCAAGTATGCAAACACTTAAGCTAGAACAAGCATCTTCCACTGTGGGTAAAATGGGGAGGAAAGCCAATGTCAGTCTATCTACAGTCAGTTAAATAAACAGAGCTTAGAACATGGGTTTTAATTAAATGAAAATTTTAATTCAGCATTTGAGATCAGACTACTGAATCTATTGCGTTGGGTAAGAGTGAGTTTTCCAGTCGCTGAATATATGTTTGGAGTTCAATTTGCTACAATGCCAGGGTGAGGATAGAAGTGGAGTTTGATAACACTAAAAAAGTTAGAAAGAATCTGTCATATTGCCAGGCAGAACTGACACTCAAGAACGATTAAGAAGTTTCTGAGCTCTGTGCTATCATCATCATCAACATCTATTATTATTATTTGAAAGGATCAATTAACTTAACCTTCACGTTACAAAGTGATAGCATTATTAAGAAGGATTTTGTCCAGTTTGAAGAGACTTGCTGAAGACAGGTCTGACCTGTTGCAGATTGTTCTACAGTTTTTCTTAAATTCTTTTTTCTTTACTATCATCCCACAACTCCATTGTGAGTTGTATCAATGAGACCATTATATAACCCCGTTATATATCCTATCCATCAGTTCTTCCCTGTCTGCATGGCTCATGCATTTCAGATTCCAACAAATAACTGAAAGAGACCAATAGCTTATATTAACCAGTTGTTGTGTTAGCTTATTTAAATTTGTATGTTCACCCTCATGGGGTCATTGAGTTTAGGTGGCTATTAAAGTTTCACATTAATTCCTGGCAGTTAGTGAGCTATGCAGTACTTGACACAGACATAGAAGATTCATGCTGTTGAAAATGGCTAGTGGAATTTCATAATGTGAAAAAACAGACCAGGCTTTTCATGAATGCAGGAATAGCCTGAACTTCATTTCACCTGTATTATGGATGACTTTTTATTAACTTTGGTAACACAGTTAAAAGTTTTTTATAAGTCACATGTTTATTATTGCTCAGCTGTCATTACCATCTCTATGAATATTTTCTTAAAATCTAATCAGTTTTAAATCTCTAGAAATGACTGTAATTGGACATGGGACAGAAAATATTTCAGTTCTTGTTTATTTAAATTTAATTGTTAGGAAACAGTATATTATAGCTGCATGAATTAGATGTATTGCAATATTAAGCTGCTTAGTTATCTGGATATGCTTCTAAGTATGAATACATGTATCAGATTTATCAGGATTGAAAAGGAATTTTGAGGGTAATGATAATGGTAAGTACACAATTTCCTGGAAAAAAAAAAAAAGTCTTTAAATTTATTTTTTTTAATAGAAAACATGATCTTAAAAGGTATCTGGATTTGAAAATTAAAAATAACATAAAAATTAAGAAAAGATATTAAAAAGTTAGCTATAAATACCAAAAAAGGGTAAATGAAAATAAAGTAGAAAAATAAGGAAAATGTCAACAAGCAATCTTAAATTAATACGATTTTGAAACACATCACTTTTTAAAAGACATCTCTGATTCTCATGCATGAGAACTATGTCAACATTTCTTTATTATTCAAAGGACTGTTTCTCTTTTGAAGTGCAAAGCTCTCACTTGGTTTTTGTTTGTTTGGTCTTTTTCTATGTTTATTTGTGGTTTTGTTTGTTTGCTTGTTTGGTTGTTTGTTTGTTTGTTTGTTTGTGGGATAGCCATGAAAGTTTTCTGTTGATCTTGGAGATTTTAAATGTTGTGCTCTGTTTTGGAAGGTCAGATCTCGAAATCAGATTGTGGCAGCTCATTATAGAGTGAATCTGCTCAATGGAGCAACGCTTTTGTTGTGATTAGCAGAGGTGGCACTGTTGGGGTTCTAAGGAATTCATTTAGCTAGTGGACTACTTGAGTGGGCTAATGGAAAGCGACTATACATGAACACAGGAGTCTCTTAACATGAACAAGGTAAAGAACTTGAAAGCCTGAATCTGTAAAATGTTGCAATAACAAAACATTAATGTCAATAGTATCTAACAATGCTAAAAATAGAAAATTAATGATCTGTTCATGGACTGCATCAGAAAATTCATATATAATAGAGTCTGCAAAGTTAAAGAGGTTAAAGAAAAAATAATTATTTATCTTCTAAAGTCTATAAAAAGTTAGAAAGAAGCATGATTATTTCCCACATAGAATCATAGAATAGTTAGGGTTGGAAAGGACCTTAAGATCATCTGGTTCCAACCCTCTTGCCATGGGCAGGGACACCTCCAGCATATCAACCGAACCGCACAGCTTGGTGTCATCAGCAGTCTTGCGGAGGGTGCACTCAATCCCACTGTCCGTGTCACCGACAAAGATGTTGAACAATACGGGTCCCAACACCGATCCGTGAGGGACACCACTCGTTACTGGTCTCCAGCTGGACATTGAGCCATTGACCGCAACTCCTTGAGTGCGGCCATCCAGCCAGTTCTTTATCCACCGAGTGGTCCATCCATCAAATTGATGTCTCTCCAATTTAGAGACAAGGATG
>JANHGB010072282.1:0-20161 GCA_026283785.1 Coracopsis vasa
ATAGAAGGCCACCAAATTGGTCAGGCAGGATTTCCCCTTAGTGAAGCCATGCTGGCTGTCACCAAGCACCTTGTTGTCTTTCATGTGCCTTAGCATGCCTTTGAGGAGAATCTGCTCCAAGATTTTGCCAGGCACAGAGGTGAGACTGACTGGTCTGTAGTTCAAATCTCAAACTTCTGTTGCTTATAGCACATCTCTACATCAGATATTTTGGCTAGCTTACGAGTTTATGAAATGCAGCCAGAAGGTTTGTGGCCTTAAAGGCACATTGGTAGCTTTGCTGCAACCACAAGAAGCTCTATACTTACTTCAGGCTGTAAAGTGGGACTTCCAATTACTACCCGATGCTTTTTCCCCATTCTTCTTCCTTTACCCAGTTACAGTATGGTTTGGTAACATTCTGCATGCTTTCAGCTATTGTTACTTTTTCTGTTCATCTACAAATTATAGAAATGAGTAAAAATAAAGCAGATGACATTAGGGTTTATCATGATTCTTTCATTTTTATCTTATGTAGAAATGTAGAGTGCTTGAATTCCAAAACACTTTCCAAAGCATTTTTCCAGTGCTTATCAGTGATAAATGTTGATTCTGGCTTGAAAAGTTTATCTTGTGTTGATGTGTGAATTGTCTTTCTAAAGAGTTTTACCAAAGTTATACTAGCTATCCACTGCAGGAGATGGAAGCCAGATTATTAGCACTTGTTTGGGGTGCACCTTGATTTGCTAGTTTCCAATAGATCAGAACTCCAATAATGATCATCTCAACTATTTCTGTAATGTAACTTACCCGTTTTCCAGGTGTTAATAACTCATCTGACCTTTACATCATCTAAAAATACTTGGAATGTAAATTTCTTTTGACAAATTCTAGGTGAGTTTTTTGCCACTTTACACTCCTTACAACCAAAGCTCATGCTGTCTTTTCAATAATACTTTTTATATATAATTCTGGACTTTTTCTGGAACAGCACTGCTCAGTCTTCTCCACAATCTTACTGTTTATTCCAGAAATTACTCAAGTGGCCTTTACAGGAGTTCAGAAACTTCTTGAAGAACCTGAAGTTCCCAAGTATTGTGAAATCTATTTTTTATTTTTCTTAATAGGTTCCAGCACAGATGCCAAACAAGCTGAGGAGCAACCTGCAGCTGCAAGTGAAGAACTTTATCCTTTCTGTAGGGAGCCAAGTTATTTTGAAATCCCTACAAAAGAATTCCAGCCACCTTCACAGGTAGCAGAGAGCACAATTCATGAAATTCCAACAAAAGACACCCAAAACTCCCATGCATCAGGTGCAGGGCACGCTTCCTTTACTATTGAATTTGATGACAACACTCCTGGAAAAGTAACCATCAAAGATCATGTGACGAAATTCACGTCGGAACAGCGTCACAAGTCAAAAAAACCTTCCTCCAGTGGGCAGGACCTGCCTGGGCTTCAAACAGTAATGATGGCTGCAGAAAGCAAAGTAGCAGATTGGCTAGCACAGAACAATCCTCCTAGAATGATATGGGAACCAACAGATGAGGATTCCAAAAGTATTAAAAGTGACGTTCCAGTGTACTTGAAGAGACTGAAAGGTAAAGTGAATAATTCCAGATATGCTTATTTCTGACAGCAATGGTTCCTCAACAGCACCCAGTGAGTGAGTGAATCCCTGAGCCCCTGAGGAGTTCAATTGAAACCACAGATACTCCACATAAATGCAAGGATCTGTGCTGGGAATTTCTACTGCAGTATTAAATCTTGAAAAGAGGATAGAAAAGGAAATCCGAAATCATCTTAAAATAACTATACTAACTGGAGATATTCTAGTATAGCTAGAAACATCAGGTGTATTTAAAACATTGGTCTTGAAAGGGAAAAGGAAGAAACACAAACCTTAGTTAAATTGTATGTGTTTCACTTTTTTTTTATGCATTACTCTAAAATTTGCTTTTTAGAATCAAAGCTGTGAAGTTCAATTTATGCTTTTAGCAACTCTTCCAATAGCATATGTTCTGTGAATATTCATGTGCTCTAAATATATAATTTCTGGCAAAGAATACATGGTATAGATATTCTGCTTAAATATATCATGTATGATGGAGTCAGAATTGAGTCGGGAATCTGAAATAGATCAAGAGCTTCAATTTTTATAATAAGCTTGTAGAAGATGGTATTTATAAGAGCACTGCTATTGAATGGAGTTTCAGGTGATTATACATGTTCATTTACTTCAGACAGTGACACTTCAAATAAAATTAAATCAAATGTTAAACATGATAAGTTTACTTTCTTTTGGATGCCACTTAGCAGAATAGAGAAGAAAGTAGTTTTGATGTTCAGATGAAGATGTGACATTCAAATTTTCAGGATGAAAACTTCTGAAGAACTTTTTCAAGTCTCTTATTTTCTGTACTTAATTTCAGCAGTTTAAACCTGTAATTCCCATTTGCCTTGATTCTGCAATGTTGCTATGTCTAGCTTTTAAACCAGTTGTGACTGGGTGCAACATGCCTTGTCTTACTGATCACAAGTCAGCTTTTTAAGGCTGATTTTTCCAAATTAAGCTAAAAAAAATATTTTGAAAACAGAATTTTATCAATGTGCTAGCATTATGATAATAGTATAATATGTCTTCTACAGTATATCACAGAGTATTCTTTGGTCCTCATGATACTGTATTATATTTATGAATATTCTTTAAAATATTAGCCATGTTACTTTAATAAACAGGAAGGGCGTTGTTTAGAAAGCCTTCACCTTTTCCTGACAGAAACTCGAAGTCTGATAAAATTTTATCTGAAATAGATGTAAATTATGTGGTGCATATGGCCACAAAAAAGATCTGATTTTTTAAATTTTCTGTGATCTGTTTGTATTCTCACTCATTACTTGTACTTTTTCAAATCATAAAGGTAGAGAATATAAGTAGTCACTTTGAAAGTTTGATTAAGGAAAAAAAACAAAACAAAAAAACAAACAACCCTTTGTGTTTTTTCTCCTCATCTTTTTCTTACAATATCCTATACTGAAGTCACACAGCAAAAATTATGTTATATGACTAACTGTGGTGTTGATATTAATTGTTATTATGTGAAAGTATATGAACCATCACATCATTTTCTCAGGCACTGTACAAGCAAGTAGAAGTCAGGAATGTAAGCAGGGATTTCAGTTGTGTATTCAGTGCTGTTAGTCCAGTAAGCTTCCCAGTATATGATTACTGTTTAACTGATTAGTAGATGCATATCCTAACTATGTAAGTGAGAAAACCTTAAAAAAGTCTATCCTCTTGAGAATATAAAAAAAATGTCTTTTTCATTCTATGTATACATGAGCTAGACTTGATGCAAAAGAGTTCAAAGAAGGTAAACCAGTTTGTTCCCAAGAATTGACCTAAAACTTTAAAAGTGTGGACACTTTCATTGTACGTGAAGCTGCTATGTGTTAAATGTCACTATGTATGAGTATCCAGCCTTCCATGCATTTTCAGGTATCATTGCAAATTGTAGGCATATATATGATTTATTAAATACATAGTCTTTATTCGTAGATCTCAAAGTAGTTTGTGGAATGAATAAGTAATAACCATTATACATGCATACATCAGATGGTGAGGGGAGTGAATGATGGAAAAGCTCATTGTACTTCTTGGAAAGAGTAATAAAGAATTCATTCCAATTTTCAGTAGACATTTCTCATAATAAACTGTTGTAAATGTGTGAAGACTCCAACAATATAAACTGTGTTTCTCAGTGGGTATTTTCAGCTGCTGGAAGGGCTGGTTTAGGGTTTTCTTTTTCCTCTTAACATTGCCTAGAAGGTTTCAGTAGTCATTTATAATCAGTTGGCTATGTAACAAAATTAGTATGATTTGGAAAAATACTGTGGTACAGCTGGTAAAATACTATAGTAGAGCTGGTAAAATGCTGCTTTTGTAAGTCACTGATAAGTATTCACAGATGAGAATATTGGTGAAAAGGTAGTTCAAATGTACTGCTGTAACTGATCAACTTATAAAGTGATTCATTGTTTGACTCATAGCAAGTTGAATGCATTAGCAGGAGTTGTACAGATTTGCAGAGCCAGGTACTGAAAGCGATTGGAGTCTAAACAGAAAACCAATTTGAAATTATTTCTCTCTTAGTTTACCAGTTTCTTTTTTTATGGGTTGGGTTGGGGGGGTTGGTTTGTTTGTTTGATTGACTGATTGTGCTACATATTCTTTTGCTTTGCTCATAGGGAATAAGCATGATGACGGTACACAGAGTGATTCAGAAAATGCTGGTGCACACCGGCATTACAGTAAGAGGGCAGCACTTGAAGAACACTTAAGGCATCATCACACAGAGCAGAAGAAGTCACATCAGAAAGTCCATTCCTCAGAAAAGCAGCAAGAGCAAGCTGGTTTGAGCCAGACTGCCTTTATGATTGAGTTTTTTGATGAAGACCATCCTCGAAAGAGACGGTCTTACTCTTTTTCTCAGAATGTAGGAGGTCAGTGCCCAGAATCTCCATCTCCAGCACCTCATGTGCGAGCTGAAAGAGTGAAACCTACATCAGGAGAGAAACCAGTCCCTTCATCTGTGCAAGCTAGCTCAACACATCATAGAGCAGTACATGGTGTTCATGCAAAACTTCTAAAACAAAAATCAGAAGAACCCTCATTACCTGTCCTACAAGCTGCATTGTTAAGGAGTTCAGGAAGCCTTGGGCATAGGCCTAGTCAGAACCAGGAGATGGACAAAAAGTTTAAAAGCCACCATATTTCTGCTGAAAAAGACAATGAGGATGACCAGAGTGACAAAGGTACTTACACAATTGAGTTGGAAAATCCCAATTCTGAAGAAATGGAAGCCCGTAAAATGATTGACAAGGTGAGAAACCTAAAATATATAGTGATGTTAAAGTGGTATATGATGTGTGGGCAACAGTCTACTGCTTCAGTTCTACTTGAAGCTGCTACAAGTACACAAGTTTTTAAGCCAGTCTATAACGATGAAAAATGGAATGTCATAAAAGCAGCAGCAGGCATTTGGCTGAAAAATATTCCTGTTTGAAACTGCTGTTCTTTTAGTTTGGTAGTTTTAATGTGTTTTCAAAATATTTAAGTACTGTAAGAATACTAGACAACAGAATTCAAATAAGTGGTATTTTTATAAGAGTTGTTAAGAGTTGAATTTTTTATGGCCCTGTGGAATACTCACCTGCTCTTTAAACTCCTATGGTCTCTGTAGTTTTCAGTATATAAACTGGTTCCATCCAAATTAGTATCTAGAAATAGATTGCAAATGTTTTCTATACCTTTTAAAAAAAGTATACTCAATAACAGTAACTTGAATTTCAGCATCATTATAAATGGTAAGTATAAGAATACTTTCATTTTCCAGAAATGTTTGATAGTAAGTCATTTTCCTAGTTTGACTTTGGTTATATACTTCATTAGGCTTAGGAATCTTACAATGACCACGTAACTTTAGCTTTTTGGTAACAATACAGATAACAATATAAATAATAATATAAATAACAATATAAGTCATAGTTGCAGTTAAATCACTGCAAGTAACTCTCTGGATTCAACAGGAAGTTATGGGTAAGAGAAGCTACGTTTAATTATTTGACTTAGCTGACTCTTGAAAAGGATTTTTTTTCTTCCATTGTTGTTTTTTTCTAAACAGGTTTAGAATCCTGGCATTCACTTCTAGGCATTTCTTCTGGCCAGTTTTACAGGAAATTAATCACTTAATTGTTATGAAATTATCTAAGGATTGATTTTGTAGGTTTAAAACTTTTTCAGAGCTCAACAAATACATAAATACATTTAGAATGAATTCTGGATAAATGTTGAAAATATTTTTTGAAAGACAAGCTAGCTTCACTGGATTGATTTCATAGCAAAATGCTGACATGATGGGGCAATGGGAAATTTTACTACAGATTGTTTTATTTTATAAAAGGTGTTTATGGAACATTTGTGGAGGAGGGGGATTAAATAAAGAGAATTGCCTTCAATAAAATTATGAAGACCATGGTTTCACCTCTTACAGATTCTGTAAAGGAGACTTGACTTCTTTGAGTCAATATTCAAAGAGCTTCTTAAAACTGTTATTAAGTATTCCAGATGAAGCAAGTGAATATTAACATAATTGCTTTGACTTAGTGACTACAAATATTTACATTTAGTTCTTAAATTATAAATTTTCAATTAAATTGCATCAGAAAATGTGTAAGTCCTGTTTTTGCTAAGTATGATTGTGCAACAGGATTTATTTGGAAACCAGAAAAAATAATAACATTTGGAAATAAACAATTTATATACTTTATAAGAATGTTAATACTGTCTAATGTTTAATAAGATTCCAAATTACTTGAAGTCTTTAATGTCTGGTCAGGACATCCACAGTCTGGTTTTTGTTTGAAACAAGTCTGATCTGTTACAGGAAAGATTCAGAAACAAGAGGTGAATGTAAACATTAGGAATGGTAGTAAAGTATTGGTTAATATTCTTAGTGTTGTATTATATCATAAATACCCCTTACTGCTAACCTAAAAAGTGTCACCATTAGAAATATTTACTAGGAAGTAAAGCAGAGATGGTTTTTATTTGAGATCTTCTGTATCTTTTCACTTAGTATCTGTACTGAAGTGGTAATGAACAATATATTTTTACACCTAGTTCAAAGAGTCCTGCTGCACAATTCATATTTGATTTGGTAGTATGAAAGAAGTATGACATTTTTATGAAGTGCAGAAAAACAGCCAGTGAAGAAAATAAAAACCAAGTGGAAGGCAAAATATCTTCCTCCAGCTGAGTTCAGTTTTGCTTCAGTCCTGTTTTAAATTTCTAATGCTGTGGATTCTGTTACTTTGCTAAAGGTAGATAAGTGAGGAATTCAGACAAGGACTTTTTTTAGCCTGTTGACTGCTGTACCCTTTATTGGGGTTTTAAGAGAATTATTGGTATATATTGTACCTAGAATTATTGTATATAATCTCTTTTTTTTTTTTTTTTTTTTTGGCAAGTCACTCCTTTTTCTGAGCAGTTACGATGCCTGCTCAACTGAGTCTCATTTAAGACAGTCTATTGGGTCACAAGATTAACTGAAATTCACGTGTTGTGTTTGTTAGGATTGGGGTGAAAATGCCCTACAAATACCGAGGGTAACTTTCTAAAGCATTTGCACAAATAATGCAGACTTGTCAGTAACAATACACTAGAGTGGTGCTAAGATCCATGAGTGGTTTACCTGAAGAATTTTCTATGGAATAAAATACTTCTGGGCTTGAGTTTTTTTTCTCTTTTACTGGAGGAAAGGGTGAGAATGACCAGAATATCCAAAGATTACTTTCAGTGTGACTCATTCACTTGGGAAGCCTCAGCATTACCCTTATTTCTGTAGGCAGAGTCTACTCTTTTCTCTAGAAAGGAGCGTAAGAACAAACCACAAATGCAAAAGTGGCATTAACTTGTCAAAAATCAAGGCGTGATTAATATTGCTTCTTTGAGGTAACAATCCAAGAGAGACAGGCAGGAGAAAAAAAAAATTCTCAAAAAAAAAAAATGGAAAAAAACACGTATCTACAGAATTTTAAAAAGGGAAGGAAAGAGGTTAATGTTGAGCTATATTATTCCTTTCAAAAGTACTTTTATTGCTTAATGTAGCCTTTTATTAAAGATTCTAGACTCAAGGAAAATAGATACTTATGTGAAAGATTTTAAAAATCGAGAAAGCATGCTCTCCTGCTTATTCAACATCCTGATTTCATTTAAATTGCTAAGGATCTATTTCTTAGCTACTCTTTCAGTGTCTTAAGAAAAAAAATGTTGCCTCTGCAGCAGAAAAAGAGCAGACTAACAAACACCACATTATATTTTCCTTGACCATTGTAAAGCCTGGCTTTTGAAAAAGAGAATGTGGTTTTTTTGATTTTGCTTGAGTAAATTTCATTTCCTGTTCCTTCTGGATGAAAAGATTTGTCAAGAGTTCCCATTGTAGAGATAGGGGTTGTAATTTGGAAACAGTTGCAATCTTCAGCTGTTACCCACCCTAGCTCACTTCTCTCCTTAGTCAATTAACTGGTGAGAATGGTATCTCCACAATATTCCTGTGCTTACACAGGTTACCTACATAGGTCCAAAGGTTCCACAAGTAACACAAGCCCACGCACACAACCTTCGTCCTGTATTATAGACATTTTATCTGAAACACGCATTTTATTTTTTAGTAACTTGACATTATTACTGTTTCTTTCAAATCCTGTTGTTTTTTTTGATATATAGAGACTGAGTGAAACCAGTATTGCTGGTTTGGAAATGTGTTACACATTTCCCTCTTCTGTCACTAGTTTACTTGCATTCGCTATTCCTCATAAACTCATGTTCTTTGTGTCTTCATGTTCTCATTTAAATAGAGAACACTTGAAAAATGTCAATTAACCTTGCCTCCTAAAAGTTCTTTCATTAGCCAGTGATTTTCTGTTCAGGTGTACAAATGTCACTTCATAAAGAAGTATGAATTGATTAGTAGGCAAACAGGTTTTGAAAACAAATATGTTAATAATGTGGAACAGAGTGATGCTTGAATAATAGCTTCTGGCTCTCTATACTTGTTGAGCTCTTCTCAAAATTACCACTGAGAGTAATTTTATCAATGTGTAAAGAAGAAAAGCTGCTCTTACATACTGCAAAGACTACCTTGAACATACCAGCCATCCAGTATTCTTTACTCAAATAGCTTCAGAAGGCCACAACTCATTGTAGCACAATAGTACTCTGATTGTTGCAGCTAACGGCTGAGTACAAAATAAACCAAATTCGGGATCTTGGTTTGATTTGGAATAAGTTTTCAGTGTTACTTTTAACACATAAAATACACAGTTAAATGGGGCACAGTCATACTTTTTTTTTTTCCTTCACATCCTGCCTTTTGGACAGGTTCAGTGCTTTCTTCTCTTAACACTTAAAAATTGCTCTTTAATTTACATAAAGTTATAAATTTTCTGGTTTAATATTTTTAAAATAAATAAAATTTGTTCTATTGAAAGGAAGTTCTTCTCAACAGTCACATCAGGTAAAAAAAGTCTTCCTAGGCCACAGAAAAGGTAAGTCTGTCAGTGGGTGGAAGAATTCGAAATTATGTTTTTCCAGTTTGTCTTCCTTTTTGTTGATATAAAAGGGCTATTTTTTTAATAAAAAGGGGGGTCCCTTTATTGTTTGGTTTATGTAGGTTTTTTCATTGTTCTTCAGCCAATTTCAGTTTGGGGTATTTCTGAATAGAAATACCTTGTAGAAATTAGTATAGCAGAGTTAAACTGTTCCATGCATGTGTGGGAGAGGAAGGAACAGAATAGAGGCTGTATGTATATTTCAGTTCTCATCAACATAGCTAACCAGGGAATCTAGAATGTAACAGCAGCTCATATGCATATGGAAACATTGGGCTTAGGTATTTCTTTGATTCCAAAATTGTTTT
Source organism: Coracopsis vasa (assembly GCA_026283785.1). Lineage (NCBI taxonomy): Eukaryota > Metazoa > Chordata > Aves > Psittaciformes > Psittacidae > Coracopsis > Coracopsis vasa. Next base: position 9,459 of record JANHGB010072282.1, read on the forward strand.
CTTCAATTAGGTTATATTCATTTAAACTTCCTGATAAATAACTTTTTTTTTTCATCAGCGGAGTAATTTTAGATCTCAAATTCGACATACTGATTCCTAATCAGAAGTAAAACTTGAAAAAGAAGTACCAAAATCAAACCTCAATCTAGCTGTCAGCCATCTTCAAAAAGAATTATTGTGACCATTTAATGATTGTTTCAAAGTCTTTGTTGCTGTAGATAGACCATAATAGTAATGACCTTGGTTTTAATGCACATTATATACTATGCAAAGGGTATAAATATTCTGTTTATATTATATTCTGTCTATAAATATTATTCTGACATAATCTTGAGTGTGTTTTCCTCTTTAAAGGTATGGAATAACTGATAATTTTGAAAGGAAAGCTATGTTGGTGTTCATAGAGACAGTAGATTTTTCATTTTCTACATCTTTCTGCTTATGGTGATAGTTATATTTCAGGGTGATTTCAGGTTTGGGTTTGGTTGGGGTTTATTTGAGTATGTGTACGAATGGGAGTCTATTCCAAAAGACATTTATAATGAAATGGAATCTCCTTACTCTTCTTCTCCCAGGGTATGTCTGTTCATACCGTATTAGTGGCTAATGTGTTCTTCAAGAACTGTGTACTTCTGAATGATTTGCTGTTGTTACTTGAAGTGTTCATAAACTTGTTTACCGGATCTTGTCTTCTCTGTTGCAAACCTTGAAGTTCTATCAATAATCCTGCAGGTAGCATGAAACATTGTTTTAAGCATAAAATAAATGCTCAGTGAAGAATTTGGTACTGTCAAGTTTACCATTAATGTTATGCTAAATATTTTGAAAGTAAGAGTGACAAAATCATCAGTAGGTATGTTATTGCATTGTGACATTCCAATATGTGTCTAATTCTGTGAGATATATACACTAGTTCAGATGTTTTCCATAATTTGCAAATAGTGTGCAGTGCACAGATTTTAAAACATGAATCCATATGCCAAATTAAAATATCTTTTTAAGAACTACAAGGTTTATTAGAAAATGTATATCCTGAACTCTTTTACTAAATTGTTTTGGTCCAAACCCTAATATTTACAGTGCAAGTGGAGAAAGGAGGGGAAATGTTTTTCATTACAATGCTTAATATGCATGTTATTCTACTTCCTCTTGTTATGGACTTAGCATACATGTTATGGAACTCATCTTAGCAAATTTTTGTAAGATTGGAAATGACAAACCACCTGAAAAGAATCAATAGGTAGGGGCTGAGTTAGGAAGGGGGGTGGGGAAATCTTAGCATGTTTCAGTGACTGTTTAAGGAAAAAAGACAGATGTCTGTTTTCAGGAAATTACTTTCAGCTCTTCTGTCTTTTCACACCCTCTAGGTTTAATTGTTTTACCATTGCTTCAGCAATTTCTGATAGAAAAATGCCTTTTAGCCCCATGGAGTGTTTTGGTTGCAGAATGACCATATTGTATGAATACAATGCTGAAAAGGGAGTAGAACAGTTGAAGCCTACTAGGTCTTGTGAGCACATAAATTTAGTCAACAGCTCAGAGGATGTTTGTGTTTTTCTTTTTCTTCCAAGGGAAGAAGTCTTACAGTCTTTGAACTTATTTTTTCCTTTTGAATTTGGAATTCTAAAGAGAATTAATTCTTCACTGTAGCGAACAGGTACAAAATATGTATGCATGTAAATATGTAACTGGCGCCTGGTAAGAGGAAGTTATTAGACTTGGCATGTTGATCGTTTTCATTTACTTGTGTAGCTTTTTTTAGACCAGAGCGTCTTACATCTGATTCTGTATCTTCAATATATAGTTAAAATGACATAAACAGCTTCTGTGAAAATCCATGGCTATTCATGAGATATGCCCTGCACAGAACACAGTCTGTTCGCCTGGGATGGCTAGGATAACTGCCAAGAACAAGCAAAAACTATTAAACTCAGATTTCTCAGAAGCAAGTTTGTTAAACACAGTTCTTGCAGTAGCTAAACACAAAAAGAGCTTCCTCACTGTGCTCTGGCTCATTGCGCTTTCTCAAAGGTGGGAAGAAATTGTTTGCCTTTTGTCTTTTCTATCTGATCAGTAATTGACTTCTAACAACCCATTTACTGTATATTGTGGATGTCTGAACTACCCTCTTTGGAAGAATTATGAGGAGCTTAGTCTGAACACTAAGCACAGCATTGCCAAGATGATCTGCAATATGGATCTGACGCCTCTTCCATTTCTCTGCTCTCTGGAGTCTTCTCTTCCTGTCAATCAAGCGTCCTCTGAGTGTGGCTTATTTACACTTTCTTCTTCTTGCTTAGTACATCCAAACTGTGTCCAAATCCAGCTTGTGTTTCCAAGACTGACTGTATCAGTTCACAGCTCAGCTTCTGAAATATACTTTTATTTGACTTCCCTGACAATCAAATACACTCATCATCTTCCTTTCTTCTAAAAAGTTATGAACATAATTGCTATTATAATTTACGTTCCATCACTTTACAGTGGCAAATATCTTATTTCCAATTTAATCACTTGCTCCTTGCTTTATTTACATGATCCTGTCTTTAATTCACTGTCCAGTATGGCTCCTTGTCCCTTACCTGTGCTCTGCTTTGATTTAGTTTGCTTTTTATTAACTGTTCGTCTTTGAATACCCTTTTGCACGCTTTTTGGCTTTTGTTCTGCTTTTTGTATACATATTGCTTCCGCTGAAGCTAAGAGCATTTAAATCATCATCTTTTTCAGATACGTCTCCAAATTGTGGCTGTAACTGTTGGTAGGATCTGAAAGAATTGAAGGAGAATTATTCAAATACAAATAACCATCATTAATGGATATGTGCCTAGTTACAGCTCTCTGAATTGCAATTAGGATCTTTATTCGTTGCTTTTCTGTTAATCTTACTATTATTATTAATTACTGCATATCCTTTATATTAAGACTACAGTGGTAAGACTACTGGGGAAACTTTAGCAACTCAAAAATTTAAAACTAGATAGGGTTCTTCAGATTTGTATTTTTGAATAAGATTTATGCACCTAGTTTGTGTTAGTCCTCTTAGAAATACTTTCTAGTTCTTTTGTAGTAAGTAGCTAATCCTTTTGATTCAGGAAAAATGATTCTGACCAGTTTTTAATTTCTAGAGTGTCTCTTACATATCAATAAAGAAAAACAGCTTCCGTGGTTGTAAAGAATCATTGGTTTTGATAGTTAATCCTAAAGTTATCATATTGACCTCTAATATAGTTCATCTGTGGTACAAAAATTCACCTGTTGGGGAGCAGGGGAGGAGGAAAAGAAGAAGAGTGAAGAAGACCAATTCCTGATCATGAAAGCTAGCTTGTGTTAAAGCTGTGTTTCAGCTATGGTGACAGGTAGGTGTGCTGTGAGTCATGAGCTGTTTTCGCAGGGAAATGCATATAGGCTGCCAAAACATATTACTCTGCTTTCTACAAAATTAGCCGCTGCAGAAGAGGGCAGGGCACATGCTCAGACTTGATCCTGTAACTCATATCCCCAAAAATACGCTAAGGCTTCTTGCGCTGATTGCATGTTACACAGATTTTGTTAACTCTTGTTTGTTATTGGATAAAAATTTTAAAAATTAGTGGTTTATGTAAAGTTATATTTTCAGTTACAATATTGAGAAAACTGATGCTGAGATAAAGTGATTATTATTATCTATATTGAGGTGCAATTCTTTTGACATCAGTTATTTCATACTTCACCTCTGTATTTCTCAGGCTGAGTTTGCATTGCAGCAAGTAACAGCATGATGCTTTGGGACTTGGGGAATTTTTAGCCTGGTGTTTTGTCCCTTTCTTTTACTGGTTAGACCACAGAATGCAAACGGAGTATCACCGGGGAGTCTTTGGAGAGCTTGCTGTTCATTGCTCTGAAATTGAAATGTATGTGTCAGGAACTCTGTTGTCCCCTGCTGATTTAGGAGACTTTATTATGTGCCAGCCATAGTGTTAGCAGTTCTGCAATAGAGAAATAAAGGGATTTCCCTTTGGGCTTTCTCAAGACTGACTCTTTGAGCTAGAAGGCTAACCTGAGATGCTAAGTTATTATCTAGGATCACTGTTATTAAGGATCGTAAGATCACATAACCTGGAAAGAACCTTTGGACATCTCTAGTCCAACCCCATGCTCAAAGCTGGACCAGCTTTGGGGTCAGACAGATTGCTCAGGACTTTATGCGTTTGGGTCTTCGTGCCCTACAAGGACAGAGACTTGCTTGGCTGCCCTCAGAGTGAAAAAGCTTTACTTTATGTCCTGTCTGAACCTCTCTTGTTTCAACTCAGGTGAGTTATCCATTGTCCTCCTGCCATGCTCTACTGTGATGAGTCTGGCCGTCATCTTGATATGGTTCCCATAGGTACTGTCAGGCACCTGCAAAGTCTTCCCTTCTCCAAACTGATCAAGAAGAGGTTCCCCAGCATCACCACACAGGGCAAGTGCTCCAGCCTTGACCATCTTGGTGGGCCCTGCTGAGATCCCTCCAGTTAGACAATGTCTCTCGTGTACCAGGGAGGATCAAAACTGAATGCAGTGTGACCTGTTAGTCCATTTGTTTAAGAGGTCAGCTGGATTGCAGGTTAGACAAAATTATGTTAACTGCATTTCATAAATGAGGTTTGTTCTTTCTACAGCAATGTTGTTGTTCCCTTGCTATTCAAAATGTTCTGATTTGCAATGGAAATTGTTTCATGCTTCATAACAATAAAGTAGTTATTTTTAAACACCACCGCCACAGTTTATACACTGTTTCTGACAGTTCCACCATTACAGCCATGTGGCAGAGACCTTGCAGGAACCCCCTGTCATAGTGCAGATTGATTCAGTGCCTAGATTTTTCCCTGTCAGTCAGATTTCAGGGATTCTGGGAAAATTAGTATCCTGGGGTGTTTTTTTTGTTTTGTTTTGTTTTTATTTTGTTTTGTTTTTGTGGGGTTGTTTGGGGTTTTTTGGTTTTGTTTTGGTGGTGGGGTTTTTTGTTTGTTTTTTGGTTTTGTTTGGGGTTTTTTGGTTTTGTTTTTTTTTTAATCTTGTAGCAAAATTGAAGCATTCAGGATGAAATAATCTAGTCTTTCTGCTAAAATACAATCTCATATAACTACACTGAGTAGGGTAGAAAACTTAACTTTCCAGAATGTTTGCTTGTAGGAAGCTGTTAGCTTGGAAATACCTTTCTCTGGTAGTTTGGTTTTTAAATTATTTCTATTTAATGAAATAGCATTAATATCTGCTTAAAAAAGTTAAAAATCTAGGAATTGTTTTCTTCACAGGACATACTGCTACCTAAGTTAAAAAATAAATGTATTACTCCTCAAACCTCAGACGATAAAAATCCATGATTTTGTGCAAGTCCTTATTGTTTACAGTGATACAAAGTGAAAAAGTTTTATTTCACTTAATTTTTTTCACTGATAGCTGTGTGCTGGGTATGTGTGATTTGAGGTCATTAGGAACGTTCTTGAAGTCTTAAATGAATACATAGAATCCTTTTACCTCCTTTATCAAAAATAAAACAAAAAAAGGCATTCTTCTCATGTTTCAAACAGCTTGCTGTGTCCAAACCGGTATTATGGAATCTAGCTTTGTCTTTTTCTTCCCTAAAATACAGTTAATCAAAATACATGTGATAGTTGCGTCTGTTTAAAGCTGTAGCTGCTGCTTCTGAAAAAATACAAGCTTTACAGAAAGAAACTTCAGTTTATATATAAAAGATGCTGCAATGGGTGTCATCAGCATTTCCTCAGGATCTTTTTTGGTTTGGTTAAGTTATCTCCTAGATTTCCCTAAATGACTTTGAAATCAGGAAGATATTTAAAGAACAGAATCGACCGAAGACTTGGAAACCTTGAAGAATGCTTTTCAGTATTTATAGGAAGATAGAGGTTTCTATCCATTTTCATTAATTTCTTTAATCACAACAGCTCATTGCTTGCACACATACCTTACCAGAGCAACCTATAAAGTACAAGTTGCATTTTCCTCAATGGTAGAGGGATGATTTCCAGCAGAAACCTTAAGATTACACCATGGCTGTTTCTGTTGAGGCTATGCTCTCATTATTTAGTGAACAGTGTACTAAGTGGAATAGTGATCCTGAAATTCTGATGGTATTTTTTTTCTGCAGATGTATGACAGGTGTGTAAGTGATATTGTCAAACGCTAAACATGAGTTGTTTTGGGTTTTGCATAGGTTTTTATATTTAAAGTCTTACTTATGCATTAATGGTATTGTTTTCAAAGGGGTTTTATATATATCACAGTTTTGAAACTTAGTCTTTTGGGCTAGATCACACTTGTGTGAATCATTTCTTTCTCTCTAAGAAGAGGAGCTTTACAGTTGTGCAGCCATGGAACAGAGGGCAGGTGCTTCTAGATGTGGAATGAATGTGTAGTGCAAAAATTTACATTTATTGAAGAAAATGCTTTCCCTTCTTAATAATAGTGTCACCAGACGTTTTACTTATCTGTTCTGGCCTTTAATATCCCCACTATGTATACAGAGGGAGCGTTAGGAGTAGTATTAGGAGGTAAATCTGTTACTTCGGTCTTTCTGCTACCCATATTACCTTTCACAGTAAAAATAGGCAATATTCAAATTTGGGTTTGCAGTAATTTCAGTAATAGAACAAAAATAATAAAAATTGCTTGAATAGGATTTCACTACTAGAAACAGTAAGACTTGAAAGAAGCCATGTGTGCTGTTGTTTGTGATACAAGTCAAGGAATTTGATGTGGTAAATGAATGTGCCACCAGGTAATAATATGAAGCAATTTACAGGCAGCAATTTACTCCTGCAGCCCTGATTAGATGGAAGTGTTGAATTTATATTTTTATTCAGGTGCTTATGTGATAAAATCAAATTTTCCTTTCATTTAAAGGAACATGTAAAACTGTAATCAATGGAACTATGTTAAATGGGAAAAAACTGGCTGCAGAATAGTGGTATATTCAAAGAAATGAGGCAGTGAACAGTAACTGGTTTGTATCTTCAAAAATTGCCACAACTGTACAAATCAAAAGTATATCATTAAAGAGAAAACTTAACTTATATCACTTTTTTTTTTTTTTTTTAGGAAAATAAATATTTATGAAATACTTTTAGGAAACTGGTGCAGAAGTGTATCTAGAAGTGATTCATGTATGGATTGAAAATTTGAGAGCATTGCCTGAATTTTAGAATTGCAGAAAGCATTTGAAAAAGCTTCCTCAGTTATAAATGTGTAAATGCTATAGCAACATCTTACTGGATATTTAGAAGAGCATAAGGAGGGGTTAAATGACAGGGTGCCTAATTTTTAATATATTTTTTTTCTTCATCTACTTCTCAGACACTAAAAACCATTATGGTTTGTGGCCATCTAGTGGTGAATCCGTTTAAAACGCACTAAACTTGTTCAGATTTTTAATAAATCTCTGGGTTTGCTGTGCAAAGCTGAATTAGAGAACGTTTAGGGTGAAAAAATAATTCAGTATATCTTTTTGTCCTTTGCACTAGCAGTATTTTTTGCGGGAGAATAACCTCCATGAAAGTAATTTCCTTTTTTCGTTTTCTTTGTCTTTCTCTACAACAAAACAATTTTTGATTTTAGCAGCTAATTTTAATCTTTGTGTGGTTTCCATTTTTGTTCTGTAATTTTTTTTTAATGCCCAAGTCCTTAGTAGTAAAGTAGTGACTTTAATGCCTAGGCAGAAACTGACAGATTTTATAAATTATGTTTCCAACATACAAAATATTCTCTAAAATATTTTTGAAATATGCATTGATTCTGAAGGGAATTCATATTTCTTAGTATCTGTGACTCATAAGAAATTTGACAGACAATATACTGGCTTTCCTGCTTAAGTCCTTATTACTAAATTGCCTTGGTAATAACATTTTTCTAGTATTTTTCTCTGAGCAGTGTTTTTTTAAATGTCATGGAAAAATTATCACAAGCAGAATGGATTACTGCAAACTTCAGTAAGAAACAGTGTAGTGGAGCAACTATGGCAGGTCACATCTTCAATGAGATGAGTCTACATGGCTTATGAGACCTGGTGGACTTCTAACATCTACAAAGTCCCTAACAAATTAAAACCTGAAATTTTGTTTATGTTAGAGAAACAATTCAATAAGCGTATTAATAACATGTATAAGGATTTGTATTTCTTGTTTTCATTACATAATAGCAAAAATGTAAAAATTCAGTGGTTACAGTTCTTGGGTTTTTTCCTTTATTGGGAAATGGAATGTCAAATGGGTTTGGTAAAAATTTTGCCTTTACCTTTTGTTTCTGTCATCAAAGTGTCATTTTTACACATCTGACCATTCCAACTAGCAGTTCCTTGACTTTTCACGATGTTGACGTAGAGTTCTGGTCTTTTTCTAATTGCTGTATATATTTTTACTATTTAATTTGTAGATTTCACCAAGATGACAAATAAGCATAGTACACCAAAAACCTATTTAAACTCACTATCCAGCATGCCACCATCCATCCATTAACATTGAACATTGTATCAGGATGGTATTGGGTTAATGTATGTAATGGTTTGTTTCATTTTCAGGTATTTGGAGTGGATGACAGCCAGGATTATAATAGGCCTGTTATCAACGAGAACCAGAAAGATTTAGTAAAAGATTGGGCTATAAATTCTGCTGCAGTAGTGCTGGAAGAAAAAAGACCACTGAGTACAACTGGATTTCTTGACACAGAGGTAGAATTTAATTTTTGAAGGTCTTCTTTTTTCTTCCAATAAGAGAGAGCACTAACCGACCAGTAAGTGTTAAACAACAAACAAAACCGTGCCTAGAAAACATTAGCTCAGATGTATAAATATTTTATTTTTCTTAGGCCTTTATTGCATTATCACAACTTCTCTGTCAGAGACGTTACATTTGAAGGTTTTCAACTTCGCTACCTTTCTATGTGCACTAACACCAGTGTATTGGAAATGTGGCAGGAGCTTCCTTACATTATATTGCAATATACATTTGTACAGCATAGGCTTCTTGTAAGTTATGCAGCAGAACTGAGGAAAAGCTGATTATGTTTTATAGCCCAAAGCAAGTAACTATATTAAAATTCAGAAATAAGGTGTCTGAATTTAATGCATGATACAAAGTTAGCTGAGAAAAAAATGGTGGATAATACATTTCAGATTTTTTTGCACAGCCAGAGAGCTCCAGGTTTTTACATTCACAGTTTGAGTTCTCAAGTGAGATGCCACTCATGAGGAGCCACTTGCCTCAGAAGCAGTATAATTTAATCAGTTGGTGAAAGATCAGGAAAAGGAAAATGCCTGTTCTTTATATATGACTCAGAATACGCACGCAAGCTAGATGTTAATTGTATTTCATATTGAAATCTTGGGTGACATTCTGATGTCGTTGTCATGGATAAACTATAACTTGAAATGCGTTGGGAACAGAACAGGCTCACACTGGAGCAGAATTAATCTGTAACAGTAATGAAGCACACGAGTCTTACTTTTACTTGCCATGGCAAACTGTTACTGAAGTATGATCCTGTAAATTAGCAAACTTCATAAATAAGCAAATTTTCTGGAATATATTAAAAGCTTAAAGTATAACTTTGTGTGCCTCCCATGTGAATACATTGGGGTTAATATGTAGGAATCTGTTCCTCCTAGAGGAGGTCTGCTTTATCATGGTTGTATTTTAGCTGCTGTGCAGTCTTGATGCACTCTGTTACTGCATCTAGATTAGTAGCTTTGAATAGTTTCTCTAAGCTTTCAGGTTGGAATGAATTATTGCCATACAGCATGTTCATATTATGTGGAAGAATTAGATAAACTTTGGCTTTCACCTTGCTTCTTTGCATGAATCTATAACTGCAATCTCTCTCATTTTTCATGGCTTTTGCAAGATTCAGCTTTTTTGTGCTGTATCAGTTTTCAAGGGTATTAAAAGTATTGATATTCTCCTATTTCTATAATTTCATAAGCAGAAAAAGAATATATGATTTATTTTAGGTACATAGTCTAGCTTTCCAAGTGTCATAATTTGCAAATAATGGGGTTTAATTTTAGAAGATTGAGACTTCTGCAGTCATAGGGCAGGTGTAAGAATCCTTCTGGAAATAGCATACTAAAACTTGCTTTGATTTAGGTTGAAATAACAAGAATTATGCCTTTTTATTACTTTGGATGCTTTTCTGAATACAAAAGTCTGCATACATTAGGAAGAGAATGGGTTATTTGGTATAGTCTTAATTTACAAGATAACTACAAGAAATGACAGGAAAAAATTAAAATTGATCAGTTGGTAAAGGATCAAAACTGACAGAAGCAATGCATATATAGAAAGTATTAGTGTAAGAAAAGGTGAGGACAGATGAAAATGGAAAAAAAAGCTTACCAGAGAAAGTTAAAAATAAAAGTTGTTTGATACATATGTAAAAGAGAAGCTAATTCAGAAAAAAATCAGAAAAATAAAGGTGTGTTTTGTAGTATCACAATGGGAAAACAATCATGAGAAAACTCTTGAGAGAATATTTTAGTATTTCAAGTCATGACTAAAACTTACACTCAGTTTTTATCATTATGAAAGGGAGAGAGAGAGGCAAGCGTGTTTGATTTGTAAAGTATGTGGGTATCATGTTCTCATTATGTACAAACTTTTCTGCTTGTGGTTTTTGGAAGACTTACTGCATTATTAGGCTGCAGATCATAAGCTAATAAACCTTGTTGAATATCT